>CAUYLG010030802.1:0-41680 GCA_963573385.1 Cacajao melanocephalus
ACTTTCTAGAAAAATGTTTATTCTCTCTTCTTTCTTCCCCCGTTACCACACTTACTGCACTAGGATTTTATTATTATTATTATTTTGAGATGGAGTCTTGCTCCGTTGCCCAGGCTGGAGTGCAGTGGCACAATCTTGGCTTACTGCAGTCTCTACCTCCTGGGTTCAATCGATTCTCCTGCCTCAGCCTCCCGAGTAGCTAGGACTACAGGCGCGTGACACTACGCTCGGCTAATTTTTGTATTTTTAGTAGAGATGGTGTTTCACCATGTTGGCCAGGCTGGTCTCAAACTCCTGACGTCAGGTGATCTGCCTGCCTCACCCTCCCAAAGTGCTGGGATTACAGGCGTGAGTTACCATGTCCAGCCTCATTGTGGTTTTGATATGCACTTTCCTAATGACTACTGATGTTGAGCATCTTTTCATGTGCTTATTGGCTATTTGTATATATTTTTTTGGAGAAATGTCTATTCAAATCCTTTGGGTTATTTATTTTTTAATTGTTGAGTTGTAAGTTTTTTTATATATTCTAGATACAATCCCTTATCTGATACATATCTGTAAATATTGTCTCCCATTCTATGGTTCATGTTTTTACTTTCTTGATAGTGTCCTTTGAAGCACAAAGGTGTTTTTTTTCCCCCCCAAATATCTGGCAAAAGAAGCACAAAGTTTTAAACGTAGAGGTTCAATTGATTTATTTTTCTTTTGTCAATTGTGTCTTTGGTGCCATATCTAAGAAACCATTGCTTAATTCAAGTCTACAAAGATTTAGTCTTACATTTTCTTTTAAGAGTTTTATAATTTTAGCTCCAACATTTTGAGCTAATTTTTGCATATGGTGTGAGGAGGGATCCAACTTTATTCTTTTGTATGTGGCTATCTAGTTTTCCCAGCATCATTTGTTGAAAATACTATTCTTTCTGCCATTGAATTGTCTTAGCACCTCTGTTGGAAATCAATTGATCATGAATATAATGGTTTATTTCTGGACGATCAATTCTATTTTATCAATCTCTATGTCTGTCCTATGACAGTACCACACTGTCTTGATTATTGTAGCTTTATAGTAAATTTTGAAATTGGGTGATGTGACTGCTCCAACTTTATCTGCCTTTTTAAAGGTTGTTTGGCTAATCTAGGTCTCTTTCTTTTCCATATGAATTTTGGGGTCAGCTTAACCATTTCTGCAATGAAAACAGCTGGGATTCTGACAGGGATTACATTCAATCTGTAGATCAATTAGGGAGCATTGCCATTCTAATGAAGTCTTTTGGTCCATGAACATGGGATGTTTTTTCATTTATTTAGGTCTTTCTTAATTTCTTTATACTCTTTAGGCTGCAAGGCTTTCACTTCTTTCTTAAATTTATTCTTCAGTATTTTATTCTTTTTGATGTGCTTGTAAATGAAATTGTTTTCTTAATTTTATTTTTAAAGATGGTCAACTAAAAGTAGGTATGGGGCATGGCTCTCTCAAAGAGGAACAAAGGGGTGAGTATGTACAGCACCTTCATGTGAAACATCCAGTTACTTGCATTGGGACTGATAAAAAAAATCAGCTCGACCCACAGAGGGCAGAGAAAAGCAGGGCAGGGCAATGGCCCACGCAGGAGCAACACAGACCCAAGGGAACCTCCTCCCCTCCCCCCACCAGGGAAGCAGTGAGTGAATGTGCAAACCCTGGGGAATGATGCTTCTGCCACTGATCTTTGCAACCTTTGGATCAGGAGATCTGCTTGTGAACCCACTCTACCAGGGCCTTGGATGTGATACACAGAGCTAACTTGGAGTCTTGGCAGAGCAGCTGCTTAGGCATGCACAGATACCCAGGAACTTTACACACTCAGGCTCCAGGACCCCAGCAAAGATGGCTGCAACTCAGGCAAGGCAGGAGGTCTGTACATACCCCTAGGAAGGAAGCTGAATCCAGGGGGCTGAGCGGCATTGGTCCGCGGGCTCCACTTCCACAGCACCTCACCAGATAAGATCAACTGGCTTGGAATTCCAGCCAGCCACAGGCAGCAGTGTAGCACCTACCTGAGACAAGGTGGAGCTCTGGGGGTGGGAGGGGCACCACCTTTGCTGTTTGGATGACTCAGCTATTCCAGCCTGCAGGCTTTGGGGAGTCTAAACCCGACAGGTGTGGAAAGGATACCCTAGCATGGCACAGCTTCTCTGCCAAAATGTGGCCAGATTGCTTCTTTAAGCAGTACTCCTATCCAGGCTACCATCTTTGCTGTTTTGGCAACCCAGCCGATACCAGTGTCCAGGCTTTGGAAATCCCAAGCCAACTGGGGATGGAAGCAGTGCCCCAGCACAGCACAGCTGCTCTATAAAAGTGTGGCTAGATTGATTCCTTCAGTCGCTCCCCAATCCCATTCCTCCTGACTGGGTGAGATCTCCAAAATGGGGTCTTCAGCCACCTCCTACAGGTGCATTTAGGCCAGCAACAGGTTCATACCTCCCTGGGACAGAGCTCCCAGGGGAAGGACGGAGCTCCCAGGGAAAGCCATCTTTGCTGTTTCACAGCCTTCGCTTGTGATATCTCCAGGTACTGGAAAATCCAAGGTGACTAGGGTCTGGAGTGGACGCCCAGCAAACCACAGCAGCTTTATGGAAACGTGGCTAGACCGTGAAAAGAAAAACAAAAGAAACCCTACAACCTCATCCAAAGGTCAGCAACCTCAAAGATCAAAGGTACATAAGCCCAAAAAGAGAAGAAAGAATCAGCATAAAAACACTAAAAACTCAAAAATCCAAAGTGCTCTCTTCCCTCCAGGTGACTGCAGCATCTCTTCAGCAAGGGTTTGGAACTGGGGTAAGGCTGAGATCACTGCAGTGAAAAAAGTTGACTTCAGAATGTAGCACCTACAGTCCTAGCTACTCAGGAGGCTGAGGTAGGAGGATTGTTTGAACCCAGGAGTTTGAGGCTGCAGTGAGCTATGATTGTGCCACTGCACTCTAGCCAGTATGCAATGTAAAAGTGACAGAGTGAGACTGTCTAAAAAAATAAAAACAAAAATAAAAATAAAAGTGAGCTTAAAGTCAGAACTGTCTGTTTCAGTCCTGCCTCTCCTATAACTCGTAGGTGACCTTGGGCAAGTCACTTCTCCCTGGTTCTTGGATGCCCATCTGAAAAGCAATAGGATTAGACCCTACAAGATCCAGGCTTCTTTCTCAATATTTGTTATCCATGAGAATTTTCTCAGTTCTTTAGCTAGCATAGATCCCACAGGAGGTCCCAGATGGAGAAGAGTCTATGAACAGGTTAGGACTGGAGAGTTTGTGGCAGATGTGCCAGGTTGTCAGGGGGATAACGGGGTGCTTCTTGGTTCTGATTTCCTCAGCAGCCTGGGCTTGATGATAAGGGGCGTTGTCCAACCCAGACCCGATTCCTCCCTTGACTGTCCTCCGACCCTCCAATTCTAGCTGCTTGGACGTTGCACACTTGGTCCCAGGAGACTCCAGTTTCAGTTTCTTAGCTGGTCTCTGAGTGAGGTGATGGGGAATCCCTAGCATTTTTCAGCACTGGCTTCTCTTTTGCACGTCAGCATGCAGTTTATGACGATTCACTGCAAATCTGCTCTCCATGAGAGGGACAGTATAGGAGGAGCCCAGTATCACTTTCCAAATTCTACCCATCCTTTGAGGCCCAGGCAGCCCCACCTATACCACACTTTCTCCTTTGAACACTCAGAGCACTTAACTTTAGGGACACCCAAATTGACATTTACATCAAGGGCATGTGAACTCTTTTCTACTCTAGAATAGACTTTGTACTTCTTGAAAAACAATATTGTACCGTGTAGTTCTTTTTGGTAGTCTTTGAATTGCCTTGAATAGAGCTGATTTTAAAGCTAGATTTTAAAATATAATTTGGTATAGTTCAATAAGTCTGGGTTTCATGGGCTATCTTCTTTATCCCAGGAGATTCTGTCTCATCTTACTGTTAAGAGCATGTGTGGCATGCCTAGCAAGAAACCTGAAGCCAGTTCCTTGAGATTGCTGCCTCTTTGCTCTGGAGATTCTTAAAAGTCAATGCAAGAATTCTAGAAATGAAGCCCCTGATGGATGCCAAGGGTGTCAGTAGAATGGGCACCACCGTGTCCAAGCTGTGCTATGGATGTAGTTTGTGTCATAATTGAAGGAGAGCTCTCTGAGATCATGTTCTCCAATTGGAGAGCCATGGACACTTCAATGTATCTGTCCAAGGAACATGGTCATAAGAGAGGCCAAAATGCGCTGTGCTTGTTTGTATCCAGGGCATCTTTGGACCCCTTGGTCTTTGGTCTTCCAAAGACTGATTACCTTATGGAAGTAGAGACTGTTCAACATGGACTATTTAATAAGCAGGTGCTTAATAAACATTTGATTAATGAAGGGACTTAAAACTTTTCCTAAGATGCTACCACTCCCTTTACCCCTGTGTGGAGAATGCCTTTCTTTCTTACTTTCAAATTTCTTTTGTTGGACACTGACTGCAGATCCTGGTATCGGCAGTAGCTTGAGTATCATGGCAGAGGAGAGAACACCCCGCTTCTAAGGAATGGACCCTAGGGTACCTGTTTTTACTCGCAGTGATGCCATGTATTCATTCAACAAACATTTAATGAACACTATGTACCAGGCATGGTCCTGGACTCCATAGGTACAAAGAGAAACATACCTGATCCCTGGCCTTGCCAAGCTTACATAAAGCAGTGTGGGTGTATTACTGTGCTTGGGCTGCCATACCAGAATACCACAGGCTGAGTGGCTTAAGGTCTGGCAGGGTTGGCTTCTGGTGAGGGCTCTCTGCCTGGTTTGCAGATGGCCGCCTTCTTGGTATGCCTTCACATGGGCCTTTCCTTGGTGCATGTGTGAAGGGAGAAGGAGGGAGCTTTCTGGGGTCTCTTCTTATAAGAACACATCTTATTGGATCAGGACCCCACCTTTATGGCCTCGTTTAACACTAATTATGTCTTTAGAAATCCTGTCTCCAAATGCAGCCATATTGGGGGTTAGGGCTTTAACATACGAATTTAGGGGGTAGACATTCAGTCCACAAAAATGAGGCACATGAACAAATAAAAACGCAATGACCTATAAGCAGTAAAAGGATAAAGACAAGCAGGAGGTAGTATATACTAAATTTAGGATGGGGAACGAAGAGGATGGAAGCAGAGAGAGGTATGCAGTGACTTAAACTGGTATGTGCTGTTATCTATCGGTAACGCTTTGTTTTCATTCAAGACCTACAAAGGTCTTCATTGTATTATTCTTTACGCCTTTCCATATTAATTATTTCACAAAATTTAAAAAATAATAGAAGACACTATTACTGCACAACATAATAAGAGGTAATTGGGGGGCATTCCCAATATGCCACAGGAGCACATAGGAGGGGATTCAAGAAGGCTATAAAAAAGATGGCATTTACAGAGGAGCAGGAGTGGCCCAGGTGCAGGGGGAAGGCAGTGGTGAGTGTTCAGTAGAAGGACCAACACCAGGCTAGGAGTGGTGGTCCATGCCTGTAATCCCAGCACTCTGGGAGGCCGAGGTGGGAGGATCGCTTGAGCCTAGGAGTTCGAGTTCAGTTTGGGTAACATGGTGAAACTTCATCTCTCCAAAATTTCAAAAATTAGTGGGGCATGGTGGCATATGCCTGTAGTTCCATTTACTTGGAAGGCTGAGAAGTAGGAGGATTGCTTGAGCCTGGGAGGTCAAGGCTGCAGTGAACTGTGATCAAGCCATTGCACTCCAGCTCAGGCAACAGAGCAAGACCCTGTCTTAAAAAAGAAAAAAAAAAAAAAAAAAAGAAATGCCAAGGCCAGAAGTCTTGCCAGGCTGACCTCAGGCAGCTTACTTTCTCTGAGTTGCCTTAATTTGGAAATTCAGAAGACAGGGAGAGCCATACTGTTTAACTTGGCCTTTTGGGGTGATGTGGCCTGTCGGGTAGATGTCTGGCCTTTGTTGCCTGCTCAGTGGCGTGTGAACTATGTTTGACTTTGGCCACGTCTTTGAAGGGAATCTCTGCTGCTGTGGCATCTGAAACAGGTGGTGTTCACAGTGTTTCCCAGAGTTGCCTCCTTCCCAAGACTTTATCTTTCCATCTGTCCCTCCATTCATTCACGCAGCATCCATTTACTGGGCACCTGCTCTGCCAAGTATTAGGCCAGATGCTAGGGCTTGAAGGTCCAATAACCCAGTCCTGGGCCTCGAGGAGCTTGGCAAGCAATGGAAAATAGCATCTCCAGATCTGTATGGGCATCCACAGCTCCAAGCACATTCTTCTACCTCAACTCACTTAGCCCTCAGGCTGCCCTGTGTGGCAGGTTTCCATTCTATGATTGAGGAAGCTGAGACTTGAAAGAGAAGTAACCTGACCTTTGACTCTAAGCTAAGGGGCTTTTCCCACTATGCCAGGCTGTCTTTAGTGATGTTGGGCATGGTCGGAAGGGCTCAGGCCATGGCTGCCCCCTCTCTGCCTGGGAAAGACGCCCTCAGACAGATCTTTGCATCCCATCCTGTTGTACAAAGGTTTCTGAGAATGAGCAGGGAAAAGAACCTAGGGGTAACCTTTATAGTCATTCAGTCCAGCCACTCCACTGATGACGTGGTTACCCAGAGGATAAAGAAAAGTTTAGCTTACCAGAAATTCAAGCCCCTGTTATTATGGAAAAGAATAAGACAAGTCTTGAGACCTCCTCAACAGAGGAGCCAGACCCAGAGGCCCCTGGAGTGAGCCAGGTCTGCGGAAACTCAGTCACTCAGTCCTGCCTTTCTTGCATATGAAGTCCATGGTCATAGTACCAGTGTCTTGGCTCTACCCAGAGTGTCCAGTGGCTTCCAGTCCCTGTGGGCCTGTCATCCAGTGGGCAAAGTGCAAGATCATGCCTCTCACCCCTGCCCCCACTTCTTGCTCCTGTTTTATCTCACTCGGAAATAATTTGTTCCCATGTGAAGCCAACAAAAATGAGCCTCCGCCGGTTCTGGATAACCCAACAGGCAGATCTGGTATGGACTCAGTGCCTCAGCCAGATGGAGATGCCCCAAATGTGAGAAGAGTTCAGTGATCAGAAAATCTAAAAAGAAGCTCTTGGTTTCAGCACACATGTACATTTTGTGTTGTCTGGTCAGTGTTAGGGATTGTATTTGGAGGGAGACTGTAATCTTTATAGGGTTCAGGGCCTTTTAAGGTCTTACTCAGACCTGGGACCACCAAGAGGAAAAGGGCCAACAGGTGTGAGGAGAGTAAGTTGTGAGGCTGCAGGGAGGAAGAGGATGGCTCACCAGGATGAAGAAAAGGGAAGGACAGGAGCTCTCAGTGGTGCAATTGGTTAGCTCGTTGTACTTACATGAAATGGGAAGGAGAGCTGGGCAAAGGCTAGTGGGAAGCCTCAGGTCACCCTAACACCTGTGGCCCGGTGGCGGTTTCCTGACTTGTCAGGACGTATATGCAGAGAGAACAATGACTTGCCTTGACGGAAGATGCTTCCTGTTTTGCTGCATGGGTTCATTGTTGGGCATTAAGAGGGAGGGGTCTATGTGTCTGTGTTTTTCATGTTGCTAAGCTCTCTGAGGGAAGAAGTTAGGGGAGGTGAGGACAGGGGTCTGAGGAAGCGTGAAAGGGAAAGCAGGGGAGCAGTTATTCTTCCAGAATTGCTCAGCCAAACTTCAAGCCATTCTACTTTCAGCCAACTGGAAAGGGTGGGGCTGTCCCCGCTGTCCCACTGTCCCCAAGAGCTCTAAGCCCAGAGCTTTTGTACATGACTGAGGGCTGCCCAGAATCCTTCCTTTTGTTCCCCAGTGGGACCCGGTGTTGACTTCTGTGGTGACCTTTATCTTGGCAAGGTGGCAAGGGGGACAGGAAACTTGGACTAAAATAACCTCTGTGGTGAAGGCAGGGGTGGGAAGTGCTGAGGCTGGTCTCATGGCAAGTGATGAATTAGACATCCAAGATGCCCACTCCTCACCCCCCCAGCCTGCCCACTGCTGGGCCAACCCTGCACATTCACAACTGAAATTGTACATTTTTAAAATTTATTTTTATTTTTATTCTTTTTAAATTTTTTCTATAAGTTATTGGGGTACAGGTGGTATTTGGTTACATGATTAAGTTCTTTAGTGGTGATTTGTGAGATCCTGGTGCACCCTCACCTGAGCAGTATACACTGCACCATATCTGCTGTCTTTTATCCCTCGCCACCCCCACTCTTCCCTCGAAGTCCCAGACTCTGTTGTATCATTCTTATGGCTTTGGATTCTCATAGCATAGCTCCCACATACCATGAGAACATACGATGCTTGGTTTTCTATTCCTGAGTTACTTCACTTAGAATAATAGTCTCCAATCTCATCCAGCTCATTGAAAATGCTATTAATTCATCCCTTTTTATGGCTGAGTAGTATTCCATAACATATACATATATGTACATAATATATATGATATATATATTCCATCTATATGGATATATATATTCCATCTATATGTATATATATATTCCATATATATCATATATGTATACATACATGATATATGTATGTGTGTGTATATATATATATAATATATATATATACCACTATTTCTTTATCCACTTGTTGATTGATGGGCATTTGGGTTAGTTCCATGATTTTGCAATTGTGAATTGTGCTGCTATAAACATGCGTGTGCAAGTATCTTCTTCAAATAATGATTTCTTTTCCTCTGGGTAGATACCCAGTAGTGGGATTGCTGGATAAAATGGTGTATCTACTTTTAGTTCTTTAAGGAATCTTCCACAGTGGCTGTACTAGTTTACATTCCGCCCCAGTGGTGTAGAAGTGTTCCCTAATCACCACAACCACCCCAACATCTACTGTTTTTCAATTTTGTGATTACGGCCATTCTTGCAGGAGTACAGTGGTATCACATTGTGGTTTTGATTTTCATTTCCCTGATCATTAGTGATGTTGAGCATGTTTTCCTATGTTTGTTGCCCATTGGTACATCTTACTTTTGAGAATTGTCTATTCATGCCCTTACTCCACTTTTTGACAGGATTGTTTTTTTTCTTACAGATTTGAGTTTGTTGTAGATTCTGAATATTAGTATTTTGTCAGACGGATAGATTGTGAAGATTTTCTCCCACTCTGTGGATTGTCTATTCTGCTGACTGTTCCTTTTGCTATGCAAAAGCTCTTAGTTTACTTAGGTACCAGTTACTTATTTTTGTTTTTATTGCATTTGCTTTTCGGTTTCTGATCATGAAATTCTTACCTAAGCCAATGTCTAGAAGGGTTTCTTTTAATGTTATCTTCAAGAATTTTTATAGTTTCAAGTCTTAGGTCCAGGTCCTTAATCCATCTTGAGTTGATTTTTGTATAAGGTAAGAGATGGGTTTTATCACTTTAAATTCCACTGGACATTTTCTCCAAGCCTAACAAAAGATAACAGGCACGTGGATTCAAAGTCTCTGCTTCGCTGTTCCTACCTTGCTGTGGTAGGTTAGTCTGATTCATGCAGGCCTGACAGGCCCCAATCAGATGCTGCATATCCAGACTCACAGCTGAAAGACGATACTCCTGAGAATTCCAAAAATTCTTTTACAAGGTGACAGCTCTTCCTATGGCAAGGGCAAATCATGATGCACAAGTCCCCCTTCCTACTCCATAGACCCTCACCCAACACTAGGCCTACATTCATAAACTTAGCCCTTTTCTGAGACACAAGAGGAAAAGAATCAAGTCATTTGCTAGACAATTCTAAAAGTCACTACAGCTATTCACAGGAGATCATCATGCCAAGACATGCAGGCAGACACTCACATGAGGGGAGGCAGAGTATGGAGTGGGGAGATGGTATACTCAGTATTTCAGCTAAAAAACACCATCATGATCATCAACCCCATGCCTTCCTTTGAGAGATGAATACATCGAACCCCAAAGATGTGATGGGACCTGCCCAACATCCACGGCAGAGCCCCTGCCAGGGCCTGGGTGTCCTAATCCCAGTCCTGCTGTTTCCATTCCTGTGGCTGCTGGGCCTGCCACAGCTGATGGACCCTGACAGAAGGCATGGCAGGAATGGCAGCTCTAAGGACCACATCACAGAGCCCCTGGGCCCCTCTGTCCTTATTTTCATCACTCACCATGACCAGCGTCAAATAAGTCTTCTTTGGAAATCACTTTCTAATGCCAAACTCAGGGCCATGCTGGAATAAAAGCCAGCTCAGTGCACTATGGCAACACATAGCAAGAAAAGGGGAGCAAGTTTACCTGTTAAAATGTGCAATGCCTAGAAGTGATAGCAGAAGAAAAGTGAAAAAAATGAGTTTCCTTCTTCAGTTCAGCAAACATTTACCAAGTGCCAAAATGCCCAAAGTGGTGCACTAGGCACTGTGTGAATGGGATGGGCTGGGCTGGGGAGACATCACCAGCAAGTTCACAAGGCTCTCGTCCTCAGGGAACTCACCATGTGATAGACGGGCACAGACATTCTCTCCAAAGACTAGGACACTCACGGTTTGGAAGGTGCTCACACTGAATTAAAAAAAAAGCAAAGTGACCCAGAGCTCACTTTTATTTGTCACACCAGCCAGCCCACAAGAGGAAGTGAATTTCAGAAGTGAATTCCAAACACAAAGACATATGTAAATGGTATGACATGAGAATTACTGGTATTCTTACTTTGTTTTCCCTGACTGTTCGACATGGAATTGTTTTTGAGTTTGTTCAGTCCTGGCTGTAAATAGCATCTGTCAACCACATGCCTTTTAGAATCATCAGCCACAGACCTCTAGCATCAGGCTAGAGTGCGTGTGGCTGTGGCAGCGTCCTCCCGTCCTCCGGGCTCCACCTCTCTGCTCTGCCCATTCTGGTTGCTCTCCATGGCTAGTGCCAAATGGTTCCCGTTGCTTGGCAACAGGTAGCCTGCAGTGATCTGGATCTCCTCTCTGAGGCTGAACCAGGGACCACCCTGAAACATCTAGGAGGAGAACACAAGAAGGGTGGGACTGCCCCTCACCCCAGCTTTCCTGTGGTTAACCAAACCCCTAGCTGTGTTTCAGCAGCTAGCAACACCCACTGCATTTGTCATCACAGCTGCACACGTGCCGCCGCCTTCAACAAAGACACTGAATCTGTAGCGTACTTTCTGGGAAATGCTGTTTGAAGGTCCTGCGCCACTGACGCTCATCCTCCAACTTGAATTGTGTAAGAAGTATTAGGCATTTTAGAAGCTCATGCAGGGACTCTGAGCTTCCTCATATTATTTATTTATTCAAAGTAATATTATTTATTCAACAAACAATATTATATGACTACCTTCTAGGGCTTATATTCTAATAGAAGAGCACACAATAAACAAATAATAAATCATAGTAAAGTAAAACAAGTCACCACATACAAAGAGGAGTCTGTGCAGGATGTGGGGACCAACAGCGTTTGTGCACTGGCTCTGACACAGAGCATGTGGAACCCTTATTGGCTCATGCAATCCTCAGGGAAGCCCTATGAGGAGGTACTACTAAGCTTCACTTGGCAAACAGGAAAACTGAAGCTCAGACTACACAGCCTAAAAATGGTAGAATGCAAACGTGAACCTGGATCTGACCCCAAGATCCATTGTGATTCCACTTCACCATCTCTCCCCCTGCAGCAAGAAGTCAAGAGACAAGAAAGAAGGAGGGCCAGGACTTTGAGCCTTTCAACCTCATGCAAGCGTGTCCTCTGAGCCTCAATTGCTCAACTTGAGCACATGTTTTTAAACATTCAGAAGAGTTCCCAGTCGCAAAGGATATTGTGTAAGATGTGAGGTCTCAGCACGAGGAACCCCAACCTTCAGGGGCTCTCCTCCACACTGTGCTCCCTTTTTTCTCCCAAAATATTGACCTCCACCCATGCTCAACATACAACTGGAGAGTAAGTTCCAGTCTCATCCTTTTGCAGATCTTAAAAGGACCCATTGCCAGGAGCGGCGGCTCATGCCTGTAATCCCAGCACTTTGGGAGGCCGAGGCAGGCAGATTATAAGGTCAAGAGATCGAGACCATCCTGGTCAACATGGTGAAACCCATACTTAAAAAAATAAAATTAAATAAAATAAAAATAATAAAAATAAAATAAAATAATAAAAAATAAAAAGAGGACCCATCAAATTCCCAGGCACTGGGTGAAGATCAGGGGTTTCTTTATAGGACCTGAGTTGCCCTCCTAGACAATCCTAGAGGAAAGGAAAAAAAAATCTTGTCCTTCTAACACTTCTGTCTTCCAAAACATGTGAGGACGCCATGGTGAATCATAGCAGACACCCTGCATCTGGCTGGGTTATTTATCCCAGAAGGTGGGGTTCTTGGAGCCCTAGCTTATTTAAGCAATGAAGTCCCTCACAGCCCACAGGTGAGGCAGTGAGTGTAACAAAGAGATCACTGGACCTAAAATCAAAACACCTGTCAAATCCCAGTTCCGCCACTTACTTGTTATATGATCTTGAGCCAAAGACTTAATTTCTTTGAGCCTCAAATTTCTTTCTGTTAAATAAACAGCCGTGTAACTTACCTCACAGGATCATTGTAAAAAGAAGACCTACATGAGATTCTGTGTTGAAAAAGGTAGGAACATAATCATATGTCTTAAAAATTAGATGTGGCTTTAACATTTAAATTTTTCTCATTAAATTTGACAGCAAAATATGTTACTTGGCTACTAATTTAAACCTTGCTTACGCCTCTTATTTCTGGGAAGGCACAAAAAAACACCTGTAAGATTATCGCATTGCTGATTCCTGAGGGGAGGTCCCTTAAGTGCACATAAGGCGACGACTCCTCACCTTCTTCCCAGAGATGCCAGGGAAGAATAGAGGGAACTCTCACTTTAATGTCCGACTTTCCACATAATTTGTAATCTGTTGTCTAAACTCTCAATCCTCATGGTGACATCATAGGTGCAACTTTCCAACATACTGACGTTGAAAGAGTTACAAAAATAATGAGAGACAACCAAGAAAGTTGGCTTTAATCATCTCCATTCCAGACATTTTATCCCACTTGAAAGGGATAATATTTACCCCCTAAAACCTAAACAGTGACTGTTTTGAGCATGAGGTGTGGGGAACAGAGATTAGTGTGAGAGGAAGGAAAGTGTTAAAACAGAAAGAGGCAGAGAGGAAATGAAATAACCTTCCCACCTCTTATCCTCCAGTGCTTTCCTCTTATCCTCTTATCCTTGAGTGTCTGGGGCCAGCAGCCCCAGCAAACACCCAGGCTGTTTCTTGCCTTCACCTTTGGGCTGTTTTTTACTGCCGTTCATTAAGAAAATCTTTTCCATCAGCCTTATCATCCTTTTCTTGGCTTTTGGTCAGGTTGAGTCAGACCTGGAACGTTTACTTTCACAAAGGCTAACCAATCTTTTGTCTAGACACAGATGTCTTCCACCAAAGCTCGCTGACCAGGGTCATGGAAGAGGCTAGTAAACATGTAGGCCCTTTTGTGACTAAACATTGTGGGCAGAGGACTGAGGATACGAGAAATGGAGAAAATGGGGGGAGCCAGGAATATGTTGATAGCATATAAAAGTAAGCAACTGAAAGCACCGTGAACTCTCTGTGTGTCAAAAGTGTAAGAAGACTAGTTTGCAGCATCCCTAAAAAGGTTGGCAAATCAAGAGTGGAATTGGGTTTCAAAGGCCCCAGGGCCTTTGCTTGTCCTGTTGCCTCTGCCTGGACCACTTTGTGTTCTTCCTCTCTACTTTCTCTTCCTGTGCTAACTTGTATTCACTCTCCAAGACTTTTGCTAGAAGCCACTTCCTGGGGAAAGCTTTCCCGGGTCCCCGGGGCTAGGGCAGGTTGCCCCATCATCCACTCTCATCACACCCTGAGCTTTGCCAGTGCAGCTTTCATCAGCGCTCTAATTAAATGATGATGTGCGCATGGCTGTTTGGACAATGACTACCCATATTCATGAGTCGTTGGGCATTTTGTAAATTATCTTATAATTGAGCTAATTGTAATCTTTACGCAGTAATATTACAAAACAAAAATAATGTGTGTCATTATTAAACTAATAATGTTGTCTCTCTGGCTAGATATTAAACTCCTTGAGGGCAGAGACTGCTTGGACCTGTATATAGTTGGGTGCTCAGTGCCTGATATTGTGCCTGACACATAGGTAGAAGTCAAAATATATGCAGAATAAATGAATGCATGAGTTTGTCCATAAGGATAATAAAGGGGAAAATGTAAGGTGAAAAGCATCCAGAGAATAGCTCCCACTGGTTTAGGCTGAACAGGCAATGTGCCAATGTCTTGGTTGCCCCACAGTCCCTAGTTTGGAGCTATTCCCTACATCATTTGCCATCCTGAGAACAGAGACCCTCTGTAGTCTTATTCCATTGTTGCCTTTAAGAGCAAAAAAAAAAAAAAAAAAAAAAGAAGCTTGGAAGCCAGCTCCTTGGATGTACTATATATTTATCTTTTCAAAGCTAAAAGTGGTCTTTGGTCATTTCAGAGAAATTTCACATTCATGGCAATTTGAAAAAAGAACTCATTGTTTAAGGAAAGTATTTTGGCCAGGCACAGTGGCTCATGCCTATAATCCCAGCACTTTGGGAGGCCAAGCCATGAGGATCACTTGAGACCAGGGGTTCAATACTAGCCTGGACAACATAGTGAGACCCCCCCAATCTCTACAACAAAGAAAAAGAAAATTCTCCAAATACCGTGGTACATGCCTGAGGATTGCTTGAGCCCAGGAGGCTGAGGTTGCAGTGGGCTATGATTGCACCGCTGCTTTCCAGGCTGAGCCACAGGGAAAAAGAAAAGAAAAAGAATATTTTCAAGTAGTGAATTAGACTACATTTTGGAAGTCTGATTTTTCCTTCACATAATGTATGTTATGCTGCATTAGCCACCTTTCCATGAAGTTCCACCACTAAATAAATGAAATTGAGCACGTCTCCACATAGGTTTGGTCCTTCAGAGGTAACGTTGACTTTACAAAGGTAAAGACAGTCACATGCCTACCTTCTGTAAATCTAGGACTCATCATGGTGTCTTGGACACAGAATAATCACTGATGAGATGGACAGATGCACCAAGTCAAGAGGAACTTGAAAGGTCCCCCATTAAACCTACGGTAACCCCCCATTAGTCTACCTCACAAGGCATGATTCCATTCTTAGGGGAAAGTTTCACAAAATAGCTCTCAGGGCCTCCCTCTCTGTAGACTCCTAACTTATTGCAGCCTAGTTTCTCCTGGCCTTCATCCCATGATGTGTACCAGCTCAGTGTGTCTTTCCTGATCTCTCCTGCTCAGCCTTCTGCCAATCCTCCTTCTCTTTGTTCTTCAGAGGAGTCACACAAGGAGGATGTCCTCCTCCATGCAGTATTCTCTGCTAGTCTTTTCAGATAACTGTATTTTTCTGGCCACAAAACATCCCCAATGTCCAAAATCTTCTTGAGTAAGCATCTACGTAAAGAAAGCAAGTCATTTCATGTGTACGTTTCCATTAATAGATTGTCAGGGTCAGCACTCTGGGATCTTTTATAAGCTCGGTGAAAGTATTTGATAGCATCCTACATTAAAAGATACTTTTTTAAAAGACTGTTAATTTAGTCAACCTTCTTAGCCCATACATCAATGTCAAAGCAATGGGATAACCAAGATCCTTGCACTGGTGGCCTTAACCAATGTGCTGCTAGTGCGATGGTGATGTTCTTAAATTTGTAATATGTCTTCAGTTAATTGTAACTTGATTTCTTTTCAATGACCTTATTTAGTTTAAGACCTGGGTCTGTGGTTTGCACTGTTAATTTTGCTTTCATTTATACAAAGAAAGCTGAAACAGCAAAGGCCAGTGTCTATAATCATTTGAAGTTATAGTCCAAAAGTCAATAATTATGGAAGGGATTTTAAAGAAAATCCGTAAGCTTAGGCAAATAAAGACCAGATCCAATGAATAAACTTGTCTCAGAGCACCACTGCTGCCTTTTTAAGCAAATGTAAGCGCACCTACCTCTGAAAACTGACTTCTTATGAATTAAGCTAGCAAGTTGTCAGCCACTCAACACAGCGGCCAATGACTTGCTAGCTACAACACTGTGCTCTGAAAGACTGAGAATGAAGATGAAAAGAAAGTATGCCACCCTGTTAACAGTCTATAGTAAGAGGAGCTGTCAGCACTGCAGCATTAGGAAGAAGGTCTTTCCATTATTCAACACAACTCATCTCTTTGATGCCAACAATGTGTTCAGCACTGTGGACAACACCCAAGAGTCTGTCCTCAATACGATCACGTTGAACGTTCAAAGGGAACTGGCAAAGTTCCTAAAACCTGGCATCCTACCTCTAGAGGACGTTGTGTGTGATATCGTTTCTCACACTCTAAAAGGAAGGAAGGTCAAAAGAGAACAGGTGGTCTCTCAGACAGCTGACCTTCGACGTCCATTCTGTAGGCATCACCTCATCAGGAGTAGGTACTGTCCTTCACTCTTGTTCTGTGTCCAGCAGCCAGGCACCACCCAGCTAAACCAAACCACACAGTCAGTTTCTCCATCAGCTTAGTCTCCCAACTGATTCCTAGGATGAATGAACGTACAGATAAAAGGCCTAAAGAGCCTGGTGCATAAGAGGTCTCAGCAAAGGTGACTTTGCCTTCCCTGCCTTCAGTACATCCAGGAGGAACTCTGCCCTCCCTCAGTTGGACAAGCAGCCTCAGATGCCGAGTCTCGATTTCCCTTTCTCAGGCGAGCTACTATGGAGCGATGGGCTAGCTTGGCTTTGTTCTGCATCCCACACAAGCAGAGAAGCCAATAGACAGGCATGGGGGAAGTGGAAGAAGAGCAGGAAACATCATTTATGCCCTTTCATCAGACACTGGCTTAGATGTTTTGTAGATACTAAAGTGTTTAATCTTCAGAAGAATCAGAAGCAGGGTGTTTTTCACAAGATGAGACTGAGATTTACAGAAATCAAATAAGGTTTTTAATTTCGCACAGCTCAAATATAAGGAAGGATTTTAGCCTAAGACTTTCTGATTTCAAGGTCTTGGTTTTCACCCATGAAATTTCCTGAGAAAATACTACTAGGGCTCAGAAGACTTCTAACCTGGCTTCCAAACTCAGGAGTCCTGGAAAAGAACCAAATTGGAAACGCATGATGGTTGTTGATTCAGAATTTCTCCCAGGCATTCTGACTGGCCACCAACATGTCACCACAAACTTCAAGGCTCTAAAAACTAATTTGGAATTCCAAAAGAAAACATTGCCTTAAAAAATATGCTAGTGACACAAAGACAAAATAAAAATACATCTCTTTTCTGAGCATATTTTAAGTAAAGCCTTTTTTCCTTTAGCATTGAGTGTGTATGCCTGTGTGCGTATGAGAGGGAGAATGAGAGCAAGAGAGAGTTGAGAGGGACTTTAAAATGTCAACATTCTTGGTAGTGTTGGGAACCCAAACACAACAGTCTTAGGTCAGTGCCTGGTGCCTGAGAACGAGTAAGGCAAACCGACTAGACAACAACCATCAACATGGTCCCTTTTTAAATTGATGTTGCTCGTGTCCCTGGGAGAATAAAAAACAGACAGTCAAACAAAAACTATGACTTGGCAACACTTCCAACTTTTAAGTGGATTAAACAAACAAGAGTTTGGGTCAGAGAAAGCAATGGTCATTTTCAGAGATTCGGGATCAGCAGGACACATTTTGAAATACTTTGACAGAGCTCTGGAAGGGCTTGAAGCTTACAAATAAAGTAGTAAAAGATGATTTACCTTGCCCCAGTTAATTCTGTAGAAACAGAAACATTAAAAAAAAATCCTCCTTCTTTATTGGTTAAAAAAGAAGCCAATTATCAGAGGTAGGTAGCTAGAGTATTGAGGTAAGAGTCTTGTGCCTCTGCTCAAAAGATGCCACTGATTAGCCTCCCATTTTGATAGGGCAGGTTCCTGCTGGGCAGACTGACCCCTCCAAGATCAAATCACAGAGCATCGTCTTACCAGGGTCTGGAGCACAGGGCCACAGAGGGACCATTGAGAAGCGGTCCAAAGGCAACTTATTTTCCCTCATGGACTTGGCAAGCTCCAAAGGTCACATCTCAGTTTGACCTAAGAATACAGCTTCCCCCATGAACTCTAGTTCCCCTTTCCTTGACTCCTTCCCACCACAGACTGCAAACAGCCCAGTTCAGTCACCCACATCAAAGAATTCCTTTTATTAAAGAAGCAAGGCTATTCCTTTGGGTCCCTCTACCATATATGGCTTAGAAGAGGAAAGGCGGGAAGGAAAGCGCCTCGAATATTTGCTGTGTTCACTTTCAAAGGGCACCCTGTTTGCAGAGGGGTTATCTTGTGTCCACACACTTTGTTTTTCCTGGGCCTGAAACAGGAGTTTGATGAGGTGAGCTTGGATCCCTTCAACTAACACAAGGGTGCTTTTCTGAGGGCACCTGTGACAAAATTAATTTTTTAAAAAATCATGTGCTTCTAAGACACACTGAAAGAAAGAGGACACCTAGACGAGTCTCGAGCATTTCAGATGGAATGAGGGACCAAAGGGTTGCATGTTTTCTTTTTAGCTACTGGTAAGTAACAGCAGAGGAAACCACCAGCGTTATTCTGCACTGGGACTCTGATCTATGCAAACAAGATTTCAAACCAAAAACAGGAGCCTCCTTCTCTAAGGAAGCTCCTGGATCTTCTGTTCTTTTTCTGCTTAGCCTATATGGCATGAGCACATAGCAAGTATTCAACGAAGACTTGCTGAATTTAAAGGAATTAAAATCAAGGCATGGGCACAGCCTTCCACGAGGAAAATAAACATCTCATTCCTCATTCCAAAACCACTGGGACACTTTACTACAAAAGTACCTCAGAAGCACGTACATAAATCCTCCAGTATATGGCATGGGTCTCCGGTTTTGCTAAATTCTTCACGGGTGTGCCTCTTTCCTGTCAGGATATCCTAAATATAAAAGAAAGCACAAAAATTCCCAATTATCTCTGATTCTTCCTTTGTAGGGAAAAGGTCCAAGAAATAATCTTTGAGTTCCCACTCTCCAAGGCATATACCAAAATTTTAACTATGAAAGCAAAGAAGTCACACACAAATCATTGAATTCTTTTCCATCCTTAGTAACTTTTGAATGATTCTTGGAGGTAATATTAAAGATAAAAAAAAAGCTAGATCTGGAAACTCAGGTTTGTTGTCTTGAGTCCACCTACTTTCCTCCAAAATATTTCCAAAACATCTAGAAGCCTAGACTCCTGATCCAAGTTTCTGCCTTTCCCTTGCTGGTTTACCAACGAACGTTTGTATCACATCGTCAGAGTGAGGAGTTGGCCTGTCAGAAACAGCTCCTCTCATTTGTAGATAGTAAGATAGTTGCTGTCCAAGCAAAGAGCCGAACAAAATGCTCACATATTTTAAATAAGATTATTGATGCAATTCTCAAAATAATTCTGACTCAAAACAAGCAAAATATTTTTTTTAAAAAAAACCCTTTCAATGACCTTGTGTACAACTTCCTTAAAAAGTAGATACACCAAAGGGGCCCTAAATCAGGGGTCAGCAAACTATGGCCCACGGGCCAAATCCAGTCTGCTGCCTGTTTTTGTTAACAAAGTTTCACTAGAATATAGTCTATGATGGCTTTCACTCTACAATGGCAGAATTGAGTAGTTGCAACAGAGACTATACTGCCCACACAAGGCCTGAAACACTGACTAGCTGGCCATTTAGTCTGCCAACGCCTGCCCTAAGTTATTTCACACAGTTACTTTCAAACGAGTGATCTCTAATTGTTTATGTCTGCCTAATATGTCTCACGCCAGGGAAGTATCTAAAATTACAACTTCTTTTTCTAAAAACAGAGAGAATACTTGATTTTCACACTCAAGGGAAAGAGTTTATTGCCAATTCTAAAATCAACATACAGAACACAGTTTGTGTTTGTTGGTTGGTTTGAAGTTCTGGGCTACACATCCAGAATGCGCACGTTTGTTACATAGGTACACATATGCCATGGTTTGCTGTCCCTATCAACCCATCATCTAAGTTTTAAGCCCCGCATGCATTAGATATTTGTCCTAATGTTCTCCTTCTTGTCTCGCACTCCCTGACAGGCCCCAGTGTGTGACGTTCCCCTCCCTGTGTCCATGTTTTCTCATTGTGAATTCCCACTTATGAGTGAGAACATGCAGTGTTTGGTTTTCTGTTCTTGTATTAGTTTGCTGAGAATGATGGTTTCCAGCTTCATCCATGTCCCTGCAAAGGACATGGTCTCATTCTTTTTTATGGCTGCATAGTATTCCATGGTGTGTATGTGTCACATTTTCTTTATCCAGTCTAACATCGATGGGAATTTGGGTTGGTTCCAAGTCTTTGCTATTGTAAATAATGCTGCAATAAACATAAGTATGCATGTGTCTTCACAAAAGAATGATTTATAATCCTTTGGGTATATACCCAGTAATGAGATTGCTGGGTCAAATGGTATTTCTGGTCCTGCTGGGTCAAATGGTACTTCTGCTTCTAGATCCTTGAGGAATCACCACACCATCTTCCACAATGGTTGAACTAATTTACACTCCCACCAGCAGTGTAAAAGTGTACAGAACACGGTTTTAAAGGACAGCTATATTTCTCAAAATGTTTGCTCAGAAAGGACAGGGAGCTTTCTCTTGTTAATATATGCTATGTTGGGAAAGCCTTGGAGGGAGCTCAGAAGTAGAGATCTTATATGGAAAGTCTATCAGCATAAACTGTGAAAGGGGTCACTGGACAAAGGTGTGATCAGGTAGATGACAAAGTGTCTGAAGCAGCAGGGTGAAGCCAGACAACTGCCTTCACCGATTCCCTTTGGCAGAACAGGCGCTGCCGCACCACTCAGATGTCACCTACCCACATTTCATGGGCACTTTCATCAGGATCAAGATGAACTGCTGGAACAGATCCCAAATGCCAGAGATAAAGCACAGGCAGGGCTGATATGGAAGCACCCCTCAATGTCAAGACGCAGGCCCCTTCCATCTTACTGTTCTGGCATCTTCAGTTTGTTGTCCTCTTTTATATGGCCCAAGAAGGCCCCTAGCATGTCTGCACTCAGTTCAGAAGGACAGGAGGGGTGGGGCAGAGAAGAGGCAGCAAAGGCCAGAACTGAGTCACTTGGGCATAAGGAGATGCAGGAGAGGCTGGGAAATATCATCTTTTATTGTGGGAAGCCATGAGCCCAGATAAAATTTAAGCATCCTGGTGCTTGAAGGACTGGTACCAGGAGATGACTAGCAACCTCTGCTAAAATAAGGAAATATTGCCTCAGGATGAATGAGTCTAACAGATCATTTCTTGAGAAAAGATGTGAACTGGGAGAAGATAACAAATGATCTAAAGGGAAAAAGGAGACACCATCCTATTTGGAGAAAAAACCCAGAAAGAGGTGAATGAGCCTGATAATAGACTTCCCCAAAATTCTCCTGGGACCAACACTACCCTGTATAGTTTTGGGTTTTTTTCAAAATTCATACAGTCCCTAGTCTGGTTCAAGATCAAAGGGCGTGATCTTCCTCCTAAAATTCAGGCTGCATCTGGCATGGGCTGCCAGCCATCATGTGATGTCCTGCTAAGCGTCTGCAACACAGAAGGGCCAGCACAAGGCAGAATAACCAAGAAGCTCACTTCCAAAGCCATTCACACAGGGTGAGAGCAGTGCTGCCTCAGCCAAAGCTGAGAGAGCCCTATCCAATCTGCACATCAGAAACAACAGGAAAGAGGTGGGCAGACCTTCTCCCCCAACACCCAGGATCCACCAAACCTGCCCCAGATGAAAAAATGAAAGGAAAAATGAATTCAGACACCCATGGAAAAGAAAAAGGTACAGGCTGACCCCACGTTCCATTCATTTCAGGCTTCCTCCAAGCCACTGCCTGTCACTTTGAAGGTTTATTTGTCAAACTGCACATAGTCAATTTTTCAGCTGTACCAAAAAGAGAAAAGGGAAAAAAAACAGAATCCAAAAATGAAATCCATCTTTGCCAAAGGGAGTTGCACCGTCCTGTGTAGCAGCAGGCACTGGTGCTGCTGGTGCAATCCAAGTATGGGAGAGAAAATTTGTTAACCAGCATTTCTACATTTTACCACTGACAGGGAGACCCTTTTCATATTTCCTGTGAAGCGATTCCTCAGGTGAGGAAAGGAGGGTGCAGTTAAGGTCTCCTCCGCCCAGGTGGCAAATGCACCTGGCCCTGTCACGCTGGCTTCCCGAGTGGGTGCTGCACATTCTGAGACAGAAAGATACAGTTGCATGAATCTCAATGCTCCCTGCAGCACTCAGCATCTGCTAAGCCCAGAGAGATGGTGGAGTGGGAGAACTGCACCTGTCACTCAGCACCTCTGTAGTAGCCAGAACCAAGGCCAGCCTTTGATGAAATCTTGGAGTTTTCTTTTAATTGTCTCAAGTTTTGCTGTCAGTGTCCTTTGCCCTCTTTTTCGCATCCTTCTCTGAGGAATCCCAGACTGCTTATCTACCACCTCGCCCACACAGCCCGTAACAGTACTGTCTGAGTCTAGACTTCCCTCGGCATCCCCCGCTATGAAAATGCACGTGCTACGCCTTTCATGTTACCACAGGAAAATGGTCTGTGTTAGAGAGAAGCTGATAAAAACACTTCCCTGAATAACTCTTGAGTAAAAGAGGAAATCAAATTTGCAGTTTAAGAGTTTTTAGAGAAAAAAAAAAGGGACATTTACAAAACCATGTATCAAAATGCATAGTTTGCAGCCAAAGTTTATTTAGACAAAAAGTGTGGTTTTATACACGTCCTAAATATTGAACTTGAAAAAACTGAAATAAGCTGAGCAGAAAATCTAAGAAAAATATTAATAACTTTGAGAAAGAGAAAAGAGACATATACCTATAACTAAAAATGCATATTACATGGCAATGGTGCATATAATTCTATGCTATTTAAATTCTATGCATTTTAAAACATTAGAAATTTTTCTAGAACATTTAAGTGGACAAAATGACTGATAGAGATAGAAATGTTAATACACTAAATGAAATTGGAGGAAAAAAGTTTAAAATAATACAACAAAAAATTACCAGGCTTAGATGGTATACAATTCCTAAACTTTTGAGATTATTTCAGACAATTCAGAAAGATGGCAAGGTTTTTATTAATTTTAAAAAGTTAGAAGCCCGATACTCAAAACATGACAAATTCAGTACACACATACACATCACACCATACACACCATTAATATAATAATAGGTAGAGATCATAAATATGTCTGTCAAGTGATCAACCTAAGTATTAAAAGAATAATTCAAAACGGCTAAGTTTTATTACAAGGATACAAAGATCATTCAGTGTTAAGAATTCTATTTGTATAATTTATTAGTAGGTCAAAGGACAACAGATGACCAGCTCAACAAATGCCTAAACCACATTTGACAAAATGTAACTTTCATTTCTTCATTTAAAAAATTAAGCTAGGCACAGTAGCTCACACCTGTAACCCTAGCACTTGGGGAGGCGGAGGTGGGCAGATCACTTGAGGTCAGGAGTTCAAGACCAGCCTGGCCAACATCGCGAAACCCTGTCTCTACTAAAAATACAAAAAAAAATTAGCTGGGTGTGGTGGTGTACACCTGTAATCCCAGCTGCTCAGGAGGCCGCAGCAGGAGAATTGCTTGAACCAAGGAGGCATAGGTTGCAGTGAGCCGAGATAGGCCTCTGCACTCTAGCCTGGGTGATAGAGTGAGACTCTGTTTAAAAAAAAATCAAAAACTGTATTATAGTGAAGTTGGAAAAAGAGATTCCTTGAAATGATAAAGAGTATATCTATTGAAAACCAACAAGCTAATACAGTTGAGGCATTCCCAAAGTCACAAATTAGACAATGAGGCCTGCCACCACAACTACGATAAAACACTGTTACAGAAGCTCTATTATATATAGCTAGACAAGAAAAAGTAATTGTAAAATGAGATACTCATATTAAGTAGAATATAAAAGCAACATTCTCAGAAAAAGACTGGATTATTCATTTGGAAAATTTTAAGGATCAACTAAAAGACCATTAGAACAAGTAAGATTTCCTGACAGAGGCCAGTTAGAAAATAAAAAATCATACTGCCTCCTCAACATACTTGCAACAACAAATTTAAAAATAAAACAGAAAAATCCATTTAAAAATAAAGGTAAGCTAGCTAAGAATAAATTCAACAAGAAATGTAAAATACCTATTTTTATTAATAAAAAAGAAACTGTAAATTACTGAAGGAAATAAAAAGAGAACTGAACCCATGCATAAACACACAATACTCAAGATGAAAAAACTTAATACCAGAAGCATGCCATTATTAATAAATTATCCATAAATATTACACAAGTCCATCCAAACCCCACTACGCTTTTGTTGTTGTTGTTTGTTTTGGTTTGTCTGGTTTTTTCAGACAGAGTTTTGCTCTTGTTGTCCAGTCTGGAGTGCAATGGCATGATCTCGGCTCACTGCAACCTCCACTTCCTGGGTTCAATCAATTCCCTTGCTTCAGTCTCCCTAGTAGCTGGAATTACAGGTGTCCACCATCACACCCGGCTAATTTTTGTATGTTTAATAGAGACAGGGTTTCATCATGTTGGTCAGGCTGGTCTTGGACTCCTGACTTTTTAGGTGAGCTGCCTGCCTTGGCCTCCCAAAGTGCTGGGATTACAGGCGTGAGCCACCGCACCCCACTTGTTGCTTTTAATTGTTCTTTGCTGTGGCTGTTGCTGTTAAATTTTAAAAAATGAATATGATATTCACCTTGAAAAAGTTATATGATGTAACCATAAAAATTATTAATAAAGACATGTAACAAGCAAGGACTTACACAGGTGAAGACCTATAACTGAAGTGTTAAAACAATATGTTGCTGGTGCAGGGTGTAAGGCATATAAAATTGTTTATGATATTTTTATTCTCAAGTAAGTCCCATTCTTTTAATGAAAAAAGTAAAATGAAAAAGCTTGATAAAGTACAATATTATTATAATATTAAATAAAAATATAAATACAAATTAGTGTGCAGTTGCAGGAAGGGGCTCCCCGCTCTACCTCTGGGATGCATAAGCTGGTCTATGGAGTCAGAGTGGGGCTCCCTGGGGAAGAAGGGTGGCAGGGCTCATCAGAGCTTAGGGAGGGGGTCTAAGAGAGCCATGGGACTGTTGAGTTTGGCATCCACTGCGGAACCCTGCAGGCTAGGAAGGTGGCATGGGAATCTGCTGCCAGATTAGGGAGGGATTTGAATGTCTTTGGAATACAGGCATCCAGGGATCTAAAAGATTTCTTCTGAGCAAATTTAGGAGTCCAGGATCCATGCTTGGAAGTTGTGGTTCGCTTCACCACTGTTTTAGGGTCACCATCAGGGTTGAAAACCACCATTGTAGGTTATGGGGAGTTTCTGAAGAGTTGATGTGATTTAGGCTGTGTTTCAGAAAAACTACTCTGGCAGCTGCATGGAACTATCCCGAGGAAAAGGACCATTGAAACAATGGACAAAATTAACCCCTAGAGAGTGAGGAAGGAGACCCTTACTCCTCTTAAGCTTCTAAGAGTCCTTCCCCCTAGAATTCTACATTGCATTTCAATAGGAGAAGTAAAGGCTGGCAGACCTGAGTGTCACCCTTAATCTCACTCCTATAGATCGCAGGCATGGTATGGAGGAATCTTTCTGGAAGGCATTGTTTTTACTTAAACACAATCAAACCCCCATCTAAGTCACATACCCCATGCCTACTTCATGGATCAAGACCCTTTCACATGTAACTTCTAAAGCTGTAAGCCTTTAAAAAGGCAAGGATTTTCTTTGTTGGGGAGCTTGGCTGTTAGGCATCTATGCCCCTGCAGCTCCCGGCCGAATAAATCACCACTTCCTTCCCAGTTCGGTGTTCAAGAGGTTTGTTTCGTGGTCTTTCCTGCTACAAGAGAATATACCTTCCTAGGCTGGCACCATGACCCACCCATAGCACAGGTCTCCTAACTCCCTACTCAGTGTCCTTCACTCTGCTAGATGGAATTTCTAAATGCTGGCAGGCTATGGCTAAGGTATGTCAGACCCAGCAGGCAACAACTACATGCTGACCTGATAGGACAGACTCTGACCACCTCTCACTGCAAAATAATCCTAAGGAATTATTAAGGGTGAACACTTTTTATGAGGAGAATAAATATTGAAGAATACAGGGAAGGTTAGCATGAAGACACCTGCAGGTCCTATTCAGAATTCACGTATTTACACAGCAACAGAAGGAACAAAACAGGATCCCTCAAAGTGACATGAAGACTTTATCTATTTTCATAGCATGAATGGGCAAGATGGATATGAATCTCTAAATCTGACTTTTTTCTTCCCTTTCCCAAAAGACCTGGGTCACTGTAGAGAGAGAGAGTGTGTGTGTGTTTTGTGTACCTTTGAGATTCCTTGTAATATTAGAAAAGAAGTCCTTCAGAAATCCAGAAGACTCACTTATCCTGTATCTTCAACCTATCGCTGCAAAGGATGAAGGAGTTGTGACCACCAAAATCTATCCTATTCGGTATTTTATTTCATACTAAGTATGCAGGACCTAAGGAAGATTTCACAATACTGGGAAGATGGTATCTTGTGACTTCCTCTTAAACTTCTATCAGATGATGTCAGAAATATTTTCCTAAAAATTATTTCATTGCTGACAAACTTGACATCATTCCCCTTGTCTAAACCCCACATTAGAGCACTGACTACTTGGAAGCCACAGTTACTATCATTGTTTTTGGAAAGCCAGGAAAAAAAAAGAAAGAAGGAAGAGACGAATGGAGGGAGGAAAGAAGGAAGAATGCAGAAAACAGGGAGGGGAAAGCAGCCTGCCTCTTTTGACATTTTCCCCTTAATGTGCAATATTTAAGAACTAAGTATTTTCCAAAATGATATTGATGATAACAAATGGACAAGGCCAGAGAAGATATGAGGACAGTAATCTCAAGGTGATCCTAGATCTAGATGCAAATTCTGTCCTTTCAGGATCAGACTCTCATCTCAGAGTGGTGATGAATAATCCCATCATGAGGATACGTGGCTAGTGCTAACCTGGATATGGAAAAAAAAATAAGGCATCCCTTGAATCCTCATACCTAGAGTCTAGAACTACAATATCATGATGACAGCATGTCCGTAAGAACTCTAAAGCTCAAAAGTATAGGGCACAAAGGGTTCTAAATATTCAACAACATGGGAAGTGTAGGATAAAATTAAACTCAACAAAGACTCTATTACCCCAACCTACCCTATAGGACTTCCTACTTTCCTTGGCTCCCTTCCCCGGTGCTTTCCACAGCCTGAAATTATCGCTTACTCTTCTGCACGTGGCCAGCCATGGATGGGCTGCAACCAAGACAATTTTTAGTGCAATTAATAGAAGGAAAATGACTGAATAATGTCTCCCTGCTTCTTAAAACTACTCATAAGGCAGAACACTCATCATGCTTATGTATTTTTCGTACTCCCCCATATTTAGACTCACCCTGACTCTGCCCAACATGGCTGCCTGCTCTTCAATGTGGCTTTTAATAATGCAGTGTTATATTCATGAGTATGAAGAAACATCTGGGTGTCAATCCTGCCTTCACCCCTCACTAGTGTGCAATCTAGAATACGTTAAACTTTCTCTACATAGTTTATCACTTAGACAATGAGAATACTTCCCACATATGATGATTTTCAAGGATTAAATAAGATCATAGGTGTGCTACACCTTAGTGCCTGGCATCTAGTGAGTGGTATGAATACACATCAATGGTTTTCAAATTCTAATTGACATAAGAACTACCTAGAGCTTGAAGAAATACATATTCTCAGGTCTTAAACCCTCTGATTCATTTGATACAAGATCCTTTTTGTATCTTCTAAGAATACGCATTTACAGAAACAACGCCGAATGTCAAGATGGTCTGGAGATTACATTCTGAAAAACCCTCCTACAAGTGCTGCTATCTATACAAATACTTCTCTGATGGCCTGGAGTGGCAACAGGTGGGCAGGTCAGCCCCCAAAGCCCTCCTAGACCTCTTGATCCAAAAGTATTCCTATCAAGGAAGTCCAGATTCCAATGATCAGAAGAGGTGAAACAGTAAGAACTCAGCTATTTTGGAGATCTTTTTCCCAAGGCCATCACTGACAGCCAGGGAAAAGGTGCCAGTTTCATCCTGCGAAGTTATTTTGCTCCATTGCTACCAGTTACCAGAAGCCCAGCTTAATCCCAATCTCCCTATTATGTTGACATTTCAGGTCTCAAG
Source organism: Cacajao melanocephalus (assembly GCA_963573385.1). NCBI lineage: Eukaryota > Metazoa > Chordata > Mammalia > Primates > Pitheciidae > Cacajao > Cacajao melanocephalus. Next base: position 28,270 of record CAUYLG010030802.1, read on the forward strand.
TGGAGAGGACATTTACTGCTTTCCCAGTGGACAGTGTGCCAAGAGCAGAGCACTGTTTCCAGCTCTGGAAAGGCATTCCAACAGGAGCGTCAGACTCTATTATAACAGAGCCTGGTCCTGGGGGAAATGGCAGGGCATGTGCATTTCATCATTTAGATTTGGTTTCTCTTACTCTCTCTCTCTCTGTCAAGAACTACAGAGCTGCACAGAATGCTTTCTGCTTGGAATGCTCCCAACTTCAAAGTCCTTACCAAAAGGGAGCAAGAAAAAGATCTGGTAAAAAGAACCCAGGAACAAACATTCTTAATGCTGATGCAGAAAAGTAGATTCCAACAAGCAGAAAGTCACAGAAAATTAGCATTACCTGGGATAGCAGAGCCTGTCAACAGCTCCTTCATGTACTGAACCATCTATAAGCCGCTGTCCCTTAGACTCAAACAGACTGGAAAAATGCTGCCTCCCTGGGGCTCTCTGAGGGATGCGAATGATTCGAATTCCTGCTTTTTTCTTGTGTGGTAGAAATGGGCCCAAACTCAACTTCCTGGCAGAATTTTGTCTTATCTAATTTCCTCAGTCGTTGAACAACTGAGAAATCCTGTTCTGGCATCACCCGCAAGAGTGACTTCAGTTATGTCCCTTCATGTTCTCATGGTGCTTTGGTTAATCCATCTATAAATCAAAGTGAATCACGAAGTATCTCACCAAAGCATAACAGAACACACATTCTCACACTTATGCAGAGAGACAGTAGAACTGAAGATTTTTTTAAATTTTCTTGTTAGTCTATATTTTCATACTTAAGTAATGTTTTTCTTAAGAAATATTTTAAATTTTTTAAAATTACTTTAAGTAGCATTAAAAATAAAAATTTTAATTAAAAAATTAAGATTCTACAATAACAAATTAAAGATTAAATTTTTCTTTTTAAAAAATGAGCACAGCAAAAGGATCAAGAACATAACACACTTTACAAGTATAGGTTCAATTATACCTGTTTCTGTTACAACTAGCTGAGCATTTTGAAACAAGTTATTTAATCACTTTAAACTACCCTTTCCTCATCTATAAAGTAAAGATAATACTAGTACTTATCTAATATGGTTTTTGCAACAAGTAATATAATCTGTGTGAAGTACTTATATAGTTGCTCAATAAATTGCACATTGGTTTTATTAGTGGTAACACAGCCTCTTTATGAATAAAGATACAACATCTGTCAAGTAAACACTCAGAAACTTGTAGTCCCAAAAGTCGGATGTTCATCTGGCGTACCCACTCACAACACACATACTCATGCATTCTCAGTGAGCCCCCATGCTATTACAGTACCCATCTGTAAAAGGTTAAAGAGGTAGAGTATGAGATCTATGGAGGCAGTTGCATCTCCTGAGCCTGTGAAGTAATTGAACCTGTAACCCTGGCCTCATTAGACCCTCATCCCATGAAGCAGCAGTCAAACAGGTATTATGAGCAGTAGTTATCTGAATCTGTGACTGGGAGACGGGTTCTGGATTTTGCAGCCCTGGAAACCTGGATTTAGGAAGGATCCCAGATACTTTAAGCAATTAGCAACTTATCAATGACAGAGATTACATACACGAGTGCACTCGTGCACACATACACACATACACACACCCCAGCATAAAGCTGAATACAAGTATTGCAGGGACTCCTCTAACCAAACAAGTCTCACTAGAGAGTTGGCCACACTCTCGCCTAAGGAGGGATTCTCCCATTACTCTCCACTGGGCAACAATTGACTACCAATGTCATGGTGAGCAACTGTAACTGGTAAGAGTATGTTAGAGTGGAAAAATAGGATCAATTATCTCGACCTAAATAAAACCAGTAAGAAAATCAAATCTTGTTTCTAACACACACACACACACACACACACACACACAGACTTCACTGACCTTTGCATCACACCAGCATCTTTGACACCCCAAAAATAGCAAGGGGTCCCAGGCTCACAAGACGCAACTGTCTCAAAAGATCTCATGCCTGATCTCTTTAACCTTCTTACAGATGGGTGCTGTCATAGCCAGGGGCTCAATGAAAATGTGTGTGTTGGGGGAAGAGTATGCCAGATAAATTATTTTACTTTCGGGACTACAAGTTTGTGACTGTTTACCTGACAGATGTTGTGTCTTTATACATAAAGAGGGCAGGTTACCACTTTGTCTGATCACAAACAAGTTGGGTCTTCTGCCATGTGATATCTCCTACTTTTCTTCCACTTCTCTCCTACCCAGCCCCTACACGCATGGTTCCTGAACATCCACCTGCTCCTCTGTGGTTTCTATTGAGCACTGCAGCCACCTCCTTGGAAGACCTCCTATGCGGGGACCAATATATTGAAAATCTCAAGTTTCCAAAGCAGTATCCTCTGGTGTCCTCAGTCCTCAAAAGCCACACTGTGTTCCACACAGACGTGAGATCCCCACCTCTTTTGTGGACGATTCTTGCACAGCTGAATACTAACACAATACTGTTGTGCAAGGATGGCTTACAGAGATGAAATGAAATGAAAGACTCCATTTTCACCATCTGTCTCATTCTCCTGGGACTAAGGCAGTACTCCATAAAAGGCTGGGCCAGAAAAAAAAGACAAGTACTATACAATGGGAATTATTCAAAAGCCTTCTCCTCCCCTCTGAAAGCCAAAGATGCGTGCTCTTTCACTAGATCAAGCACATCTGATTTCCTCTCCCTTAGGATGACTTGTCTCCTAGCAGCCTCATCAAGCATTCATGCAGATACATTCTTTACAGGCTCTGTCTCACCAGGAGTCCTGACCTGTCTTCAAGAAATGAACACTGCTTCAGCTCAAACTGGGACCTCCCCATGCACAAACATACAAATAAACTTTTCCAGCTCCTTTGCTTCCCATCTGATTTCTAAAACTCTGAATATGCACACAATAAATGAAAAGAACAGATATTCACTATCCCCAAAGCCCATCATTTAAAAGGTGCAAATTAGTAAATAAAGGGCTGGGGGTTTGGAATATGCTTTCTCAATGAAATGCTGAATATATAGCTGCCTTGGGTAGGGGCACTGCCCTGACCTCCCTGTCTTAACCCAGCAGTGGTCTGGCTCTAAACACCTTTCAAAATGTACCTGTCTTTGATTCAGCTCCCACAGGCCCTAAATCCTAAACTAGTCAGTTCCTCTCTCACTTTGAGGGTGCAATGATGAAATAATCCTCTCAGCTTCCATGGTTACCTTTAAACAGAGTACTTTATAACCTAAAGATCCCGTGGACGGGGCTCCATGCAGGGCATGGTGCAAGGCTGAACCAGGAAGGGATGGCCTTTCCCAAAAGCCCACCAACCTCCACCTTATGACTGCCAACCCTGTCTTATTATTTTGATTTCTTCCTTATGCCCAGCAGTCTTTTAAAAGAATGTGAGCAAAAATAACGACCAAAACACGCATTCAGTTGTTTGGTTTTACTTTTGGTGGTTTTCGTTTCAATTGGTACTCTTTTGAATTCCATGTTCCTGGCCCCTGTCATTTTTCCTATGCCAGCCACAACCTGAATAATTCTGATCTTTGAATGAACTCTCCAGCAAATCCAGAGCTGTGAAGCTTTGGCTCTTCTTTCTCTCCTACATCCAGTACTTTCACTCTGATGGTCATTATGTAAATAGGAAAAGACTTAGGGCTGGTGTCCTGGAATCTTCTGCATAACCAGATCTGCAGGTATGTAGGAGATCAAGGCCTTTGGGTGAGTCCACATAAACATATGCTCCAAAGAGAGGACCTAAACCTCCCTCTCCTTGACCCTAGAGCCAGGACAACTCTCTTCCCTTCACTAGGCAAAACCCCTCACACTTGTCATAAAAGGTCTCCTGAACCTTGCAGAGGGAGGCTTACACCAGCAGGTGCTGACCCATTACTGAACCAAGCACCATGGCTGGAAGAGAACGCTCGTGTTTGAGATAACTTACAGAGACCAAAAAACCACATATAATAAGATAAGCCTCATTAATGTATTTTATTTTTATTTTTCAACAGCCAAGTGTGCATGTATAATAACTTCAACAACAGAAGTATATAATAGCAATTCTCAGCCAGTCTCCCTGCTTCAACACACACAGAGCTTTTTGGAATATTTTAATCACGTAACCAGAAAACATATACTTCCTTTTCATTGCCCTTTGTCAAGAATCTATGTAAAAATGTTATTTAACTTCTGTGAAACAGTAACTCAATTCAGAGTGGAGTTAGAGGTGTAGATGTCTGAGCTTCTGGGTTATTGTGAGGTTTGGATGTCTCCTTCTAAGCTTTCTAATCACTTGACTCGTCAAATTATCTTCTCAAAGTCTGCAAAGGTCCTATTAGACCAAATCTAAAAGTTTGTTCAAGGTACCTGAACTTCTAAACAAGACCAGGAGAGGAAATCTGAACTCACAGCAGTAGCCAAAACCCTCATTGTGCCCTGCAGTCTTCATCGCACTCCTCCAACATAGTAGCTCAGATTCCATTCGTCTGTGAGTGGCAGAAAACCAAAAATAGCAGTGTCTAAAATAATACAAAAGTTGACTTACGTCTCAGTGTCAGACGTTCAAGACTGGCCTGGTTCCTCACAAAGCCAGAGGTCTAAGTCTCTTCTAGCCAAATGCCCCACTATGCATGCCCTTGGCTTCGTGATCCAAGATGGTGGCTGTTACACTTCAGGCAACAGGTTAGAGACAAGGGGCATCTCATGCTGTGTCTTAAGAATTTCACCAGGATCTTGCATGTTACATTTTGGCTTACAATTCCAGTCAACTACACTTTGTTCCCTGGCGAAACCTAGATATGAGGGAGTCTAGAAAATGGTATCACCATTCTTGAGACTACAGGTCCAGTCAAAAGTCAGAGGCTTTCTCACCATGGAAAAAGGAAAGAACAGATATTAGGGGGTTTCCAGCAATCTCTTTCACATGACCAGCTATTTTTATAAATTTTCAAATCACAGGGAATTTTGAATTAAGAGATGAGGCTGGCTGAAAGGCCGGCAGTAGATGAGAGGAGCAGGTGGCAGATTGTGTGCTGAGAAAGAAAAACAGCTGAAACAGAAAACCAAGCAGAGATGAATGCAGAGCATGAGTGAAGGAAAGAAGCTGACAGTGTACGTTAGAATTACTGAGAAGCTCCCAGACTTCAAACCCTAAATCTATAGGAATTAAAAGGCTGGTAACAATTCAGAAAATGCTAAATAAGTCAGTGGAACAGAATAGAATCCAGACACAGTACCAGGTCTATATATGAGGAAGGATGGGTTATCCAATAAATAGTATGATGACAAATAGCTATCCATGTGGAAAGAAATAGATGTTGATTACTTTGTCTTAGCTTAGGTATTTTAGAAACAGTACCTAAGGCAAGGCTTAAGTGCTAATATTTGTTACAAGGTGCAACTCCAGGAGAAAAAGGGTAAGGGATGGGAAGTGAGATAAGGAAGGATGGAAGGCCAACATGAGGCAATGAATACTGAAACAGCCACTGCTTTATGAAGAGACACAGCTGGTCACACAGCCAGGCAGGACATCCACAAACCCACTACATGAAAAACAGTGCCTCTGATCAGCCCATTGGAAGAACACATGGAAGGAGAGTTTATCTTCTGACTTTCTTCTCTCTGCTCTTACGCATGGGGGTTAACTCTCCACGCTTCTGGGTTGTGCCCCAGGCCAAGCCTACAACTTCTGGGGACACCAGTTATACTCCTTTCCTAGTCTAGAAGGGAAGGAGAAGGCAGAGATTCAGGCTCCAAATGTGAACCTCAAGGTGAACCTCGAAAACAGCACGAACACTGCCATGACAGCCGAGGTGTGGGACTGGCTGGGGTCCGAGAGACAGGTGAGGCTGAGAGAATGCACGAAGCCCACAGGCTGCATTCAATACACAGCCTCACATTCTACACAGAAACAAATGTCAGACGAATTTAATACATAAATGTAAAAACAGTAAGAGCCAAGTAAAAGTAGAAAAAATGTTTACAGATAATCTTGTGAAGAAATATAGGCTTTCCTAAGTGTTACTCACATCTGAAACCACTTGGGGGAATAAAAAAGACAAGCTTGGCAGATATTACTAAAACTTCTTTCTAGAAAAAGAGACATACATACACACAAAAGTGAAATATCAAATGGACAACATAGGTATTTGCAGCACAAAGAAACAGAAAAAATATAAATATCAGTAAGCTCTGAAGAACTTCCACAAATCAGTAAGAAAAACTAAGTGGAAAAGTAATTTGCCTAGAAACCAGACAGTTAGCCCAAGATGACAACAGTCTAACCATCTAGTTTAAAAGAGATCTACCAGATAATGCTTTTCACGGTAGCCAAACTCCTAAAGAAAACTCAGATGGAAGAATTGCAAGCAAGCAAAGAGAAATAGTGTAAATACTCCAGGGGATTTGATTACTTTATAGTGTGAGAACCAAATTTCCAAAGTTCCACTGAATGAACTGAAAAACCGTCCCTCAAGGTTTCATTTCTGCAGCCCTCACATGAGCTAAAATCCCAGAAAGTTCCATTTATTCCAGGATAACTAGGCTTCATTGAGTTTATCTATAACAAACTCCACCCAGATTGAATTCTGACACATTTACAGCAACGGCTTTTTTGCCTGGGTACCATGACTTCACATAATTCTGTACTGTTGATTTATATTGCTTCCCATAAAAAAAGATTTTGTTTTCATTTTTTGACCATAATAAGACAACATTAAGTGCTAGCAAAATAATGTCTTACATTTTATTGGCATGTTTTCAAAGCATTATCTATTACCTTATAATGCAACCATTATAAGAACATTAATAGGAGAGCAGGATTTTTTAAAATATTCATTTGGCAGACAGGGTCTTTAAAACACAGATTACATAAAGGACACACCTCACGTCAAAGAGCCAATTACTGGCAAATCCAGAACTAAATTCTGGGTGCCCCCTAGCTTCCAATCTTAACATGTTGTACATCAGATTTCACAGTTTCCACTAAACAACACGTAAGCAACATGATTCTACAAGCAGGGCAATGGGATGTTTTCAAAATATACACCTTTAGGTATTCATAATGGAGTTTGGCAGCTTCGGAAAAACTAAGTTGTTTATATTCAACTGTCTCTTAACAGCAAGAGCTAACCGTCCAAATGCAGGCAGAGATGTTAGAATTCACATTGAATGCCAAAGAACCCATCCCTGTTTTAATATCTTGAAATTGAGCCAGTAAATGTCTTCTGGTTATTAATTTCCATAATCATTTTCCCTTTATTCCCGAAACTAGAGAAGGAAGAGCAGGAAAAAGCCCTTTTCTCCTCCCAGGGCAGGATTACTAGTATCCACTATTGAGAAATCCATCTTCAGATCACAAATATCCATCATCTAATGCTGATTGAGCAACAAAGTGTGAAGGGTCTTTTGCCAAGCCTCAGGCACCAGACACTGTAGAATCTCTTGGCGAGATTCTAAATTCACCCAGGCTAGACATGATTGTCTTCCAATTTTGGCCATGACTGATAAAAGGGAAAAATCAGTGGAAAACACAGAAATGTGAAAAGAATTTGACAGTTCTGAAAGCTATTAGTTTGGGTTTGGTTTCTATAGGAAGTAAAAGTCAAAATCTCAAGTAAAATTTTACTTGACCTGCATCTCATTTATATTTTACTTGATCTATACCCAATAGTTTCTAGATCAAATTAATGATGACCAAGGAAATTTCCATTTAGATTTCTACTCACTATAATGGGAGGTAACAAAGAGCAGAAATTTTTGTCTGGTTTCTTGACTGAATTCTCCCAAGTGCCTTGAGGTGCCTGCCATATAAGTGCTCAACAAATAATTTAATAAGTAAGTAAAATCTGTGGCGGGACATTTCTTTCTAATCTCACTTGGACCTTGAGTGAACAAAAGAGTGAATCTCTAGTATGCTCACATTTTTTAGATGTAGTTACATTTTTGCGAGCTTGGGGTTATTTTTTAGAAGTAGTTACATTTTTGCAAGCTTGGGGTTATTGCCCCAGCAAAACTCCCCATTTGGAGAAAGAGGATGAAATCTCTTGAAATGAGACAGATGACACCGATATTTTCTCAACCTTTGATTTATTAAGATTTGGAAACATATCTCATGCTTATTATTTTACATCAACGTTTTAAGGTTTGCCTTTACTTTTTAATTAGGCCCAGTTTAAGAACAAAACACAGATTTTTTTTTTTTTTTTTGAGATGGAGTCTCACTGTTGTCGCCTGGGCTGGAGTGCAATGACACAATCTTGGCTCACTGCAACCCCCGCCTCCGGAGTTCCAGCAATTCTCCTGCCTCAGCCTCCCAAGTTGGGCAAATGATAGAAATCTATTGGAAGAACACAAGCTAGCTTAAAACATTCAAGGGAAGATTGAAGGATGGACTCAAAATGACAAGAAATTAAGGTATTTCTGGGAATCTAGGGAGCAAAAGCAATGGGTAGCACTGCAGGGTACACCTGCTTGGGAACAAACAGCCTCAGTAGTCACTCATTCAGTGTTTGAATCCTGAACAGAAAGGCTAAGGAAGTGTGAGGCACTCTGACAGAGTCCCATCAATAGTGTAAACAATGGAGAAATGCATATCCCAAAGTGGGTTACTCTTACCAGCATATTGGGAAAGGGACCCTGAACAGGCAAGAACAGATGCCCCTTACAATGTGACTCCACGAGTACATGACCTACAACTGGAAAAGCACATCCCATCCTGAACAGAATATACAGCTGCCCTTCATGAAGGTGAGCACTGATAACAGATCCAAAGAGCAACTGGGAAAATCTTTAGGAGGCCAAATAAAAACAGTCTATTGAGCAAAATTTATACACAATTTGTTAAAATTGTTGCTGCATGAGGGAAGTGTCCCCTGCCCTGTGAAATGCAAGAGTTCTGAAATGGAAAGGCAAAGCACACTACGTAAACAGAGCCTCCATTTTAAGAATGAAATTGTCAACAGAAGCAGATTCACGTATTTCCCCATTATGGGCCTTTACTGGTACTTCATGTCTTTGATCTTAATCAAAATACAGGAAGTCCCTGCTTTGCACGACAGCACAGAACCACAGAAATGACTGTGCAAGCACGTATGTTTATTGCAGCACTATTCACAATAGCAAAGACTTGGAACCAACCCAAACACCCATCAATTATAGACTGGATAAAGAAAATGTGGCAAAAATACACCATGGAATACTATGCAGCCATAAAAAAGGATGAGATCATGTCCTTGGCAGGGACATGGATAAAGCTGGAAACCATCATTTTCAGCAAACTAACACAACAGAAAACCAAACCCACAAGTTCTCACTCTTAAGTGGGAGTTGAACAATGAGAACACATGGACACAGGAAGGGGAACATCCTGAATGTCACCTCCTCTGGGACATTTTCCTCTCCTTTTCATCATAGCCACTCTCCTCCTTTACGTACATAAGTCCATCTTTACTAAGTTCCCCTGGCTGCTTGTCTGGAGTGTCAGCAGCAAGGTCACCAATTCCACAGTCAGCTATTTCTTCTAATTCCACTGACATTTGATTCAAATTTTATACTCATCATTATCAAATTTTGTTCTTTATTTTTATCTTCAGTGGCCAACTTCCATTTTCTAACATTCATTTTTATAAAATGTCACACGAATTTATTATTAGTGATATGAAGACAACAGATTGGTGACGGATCATGAAGGGCATCTGTCACTGATGTAGTGATTTTTGTCCTTCAAAGGAAGCCAGCGAAGTCTGTGCTTCATGCAATCACTCATGGTTAATATACCATGGTAACTGAAATTTGAAACATGCTATTAGGGACTGGAGTTATTTAAGCAAACTGTGGTAACTGAAATCCACACATATCAGAACTGTGCAAACTGAGAGCTGACTGTATTGTAAAATATTCTGCTAGATGCCTTTTAATGGGCCTTGAATCTTCTTATGACTTCTTTATTGCCCTATTTTGGGGAAATTCTTAAATAGGAAAACAAACACTATGTCCTATCAATTTTTGCTTATAACTGTAACACAGAGAGTAGTTTATATTTGACCACTGACTGCCTTGGAACTAACCAATAAACCTCATGTTTTACCCTCTGCCAAATAAGTTAGATTTTGCGACATCAATTTATTCTATCTGCAGTGAAGCAAGATAATCTTTAATTCCAACCTTATAGATAGAAGCTAGTGAAACACTCCTCAACACTTCAAGACCCAACTCAAATGTCACCTTCTCAATGAGCCTTTCCTACACTCATCAGTTAGCCACACATTGAAGAACAAAGATTCTTCTTGTTCACCTTTATATTCTTTGTACCCAGCACAGTGTCTAGTCCATATAAGATGCACAAATATTACTTGAGTAATGATAAATAATTTCTCTCAAACTTTTTTAAGAAGTGAAACCACCTTGCTATGTAAGTACCTATGCAACAACCCTGCATGATCTACACATGTACCCCAAAACCTAAAGTACAATTTTTAAAAAGTATCTTTTTCTAGTAAATAAGTGGATGCTTCCCAGAATGAGATTCTAACTGAAAGGGAGGCCCAAAAGGAAGAGCCAAGGGATATAGTTTGATGGCCTAGAATTTACATCCAAGAGTATCAGAATCTAGTTTCAAATTCTGAAGGGCCATGTTCAGTATGATGGTCAGGACAGACTGGGGGAAGCTCCACTGAATGGGTGTATGATCTGCATACAAATTTTGCTGACTCATGCTGGCTTAGGTGTTTGCAGTCTTCTCAATCCGTAATGGATAACACATGGGGGAAGAGAGTTATGAAAAAAACAAAGTCATATGATTCAGTGTATAGATCTGAGGAAAATACCTTTTAAATGAAATCAAGCCAAACATCTGTCTCACTGTTTGCAAAGTACACAATGTACCGTATGGACTAATCCAACTTTATAGCCCTCCTGTGCAATCTTGTGCGTTCCCAACATGTTTCTCCCAGAGCTGTCACTTGTTGGAAATGTGTCACTGACCCAACAGTCAGTGTTTTCTATACTACACAGAATAAAATGTAAATATCACACAAAGTCCATTTGGCCGAGCTCATGGGAAAGCATGAAACAACATACATTCCACATCATGCCTTTCTCTCACAAACACCTACACACATGCACACACAGAAATATCAGAAAGGCAAGAAAGTATTCAGTTCTTTGGGAAAGTTACACAACACTCATGCCATTAAACTAATTCTTTTATCTGCAAATTCCCACAAATAGTAAACCTCACCTGATGAAAGGGATTATTTTCATTTTACAGAAAACAAAGAGGTAAGGGTTCATCCAATTGCACAATGGAACTCAGAAAAACCCAGCTTTCCTGAACCCAAAAGTTTACACAGATGTAAAAGCTATGCAAGAGAACCATAAGAGACTACACTAAATCTTTAAACATGTGTTGTCAACACATAGTCAAGCTCCCCAGAGTCAGGAGGCATGTGGATGTATGTGTGTACACATTCAGGCACGTGTATGAAGACTAAGAGGTAGACACGCCCACATGGAGATTATAGCTTCAGCAAAGCATGAAGAAGGTAGTGCATGATGAAGTGAGAGATCATAGAGTGACAGAATTTAAATCTGGGCAAAGTCAACTAGCACTGTGAAGAGTTTCAAATGTTTCATCTCAAGAATAGAGTCTCTAGACAATCAGACCCACATCTCCAGATTTTAAAGGTGAAGCTACGTTAAGGCCTTCCTTCTTATTTTAAAAATAGTGTTCTGCAGCAATAGAGCAAGCATGCACTTTGGAGTTTTGCTGTTGGCAGTGGCAGTGGTGGGAGTGGTTTGGTTTGTTTTTTTTTTCTGGCAGAGACTATAGCTCTGATCTGGCAAGCCCAGTGAGAACTTTGCAAAATGTCAAATGTATGGCAACAAGAATTCTTACATCATCATGTTTTGAATATTAGAAATCATAGTCCTTAATGGCTTGATTAATATATTATTAGCAAAGCAGCCCCGAGACAGATAAAGAGTTCTTGGTATATAACACTTGCCAATAAGTTCAGAGAAAAGGATTTACATCTCTGTATTAACCCATCAGGAGAACTGGCTCACACTTGGACTCTACCTTAACCTACAGAGGCAATGGACCCATCAACAGACTCCCAGAAACCATAGAACAGGACTTCCATCCTCACAGCTCTGAAGGTAAGAAAGTAGTGGTGACCAGCTGTCCACACTGGGACTTGAGGCCAAGCTGGGAAGAGAAGGCCTTGGCTTGGCCACCAGACCTCAGTTTACATTTCATACTGTTCACCCAAAGCCTGATCACATTCTGCCTCATACCCATGCTGCACTCTCCACGGTTTGCCTCCAGCATCTTCCCAAAGGCATGGACTGTGCCCCACAAGCTCACTGTTCTGCACACACCAGGCACAAAGTGGGTGCATGGGTAGAAGGAGGACAATTGCCAACAATCTTTTCTTTATAAGAAATGTAATGCTCAGTGTGCCTTAAGAAACAAAGAGATGTCTTTCTATGAGCAGGGAGACCCAAGGCGCCTCAGAACTTTTTTTTTTTACATGTTTTGATATACATATACATAGTGAAATCCTTATTATTATGAAGCAAATTAACAGGTCTATTGTCTCACATAGTTATCTTTTTTGTGGTAAGCTATCTAAAAAATCTATTAACAAATTTCCAGTGTGCAATACAACACTAACTATAGCCCTCGTGCTGTACTTTGTCTCTCTAGACTTCTTTATCCTACATAACTACAGCTTCATATACTTTAAGTCTCCCCATCCCTGTGGGGATCGCTCCCATTCACGGTGTTTAGCTGTACCGTGGCCATTTTGAGCTTGACCCCATACACGTTTCACCTCTCCCTGGAGGCTGTTGAGCTGAGGGAAAGGGGAGAGTGTTGATGCATGATTTCTGCAGAATACTGTTTGTTATTGATATTTGGAGCAGGATGCTGAACTCAAGCATGACGGGTTTCATGAGACATTGTGTGACTTCAGGAGACATTGTGTGTTATGTCAATTCTAGTTTCTGCAAACAATTTATGGCTCTGTTGACCCTAAGTGGGCCTAGTTTCCTTAGTTTCTTAGTTTCTGTTCCCTTAGTTTCTGTGTAATAAGTAACAATGTCACAATGTAGCCATTGATTTCTGTTTCCATGCTATTGATTTTTGTTTTACCTGTTACCATAGTGTTTCAGCAATCTGATCAATCATTGTTCCATGGATTTCTGTTCTTGTATTTACTGTTTAATGTAACCATGTAGCCTGCGTCATCAAGGAAGAACTAAAAGGTATATAATCAGACTTATGCACACAATAAACTTGCTATTCTGGCATGCTATTCTGGCATTGCCTAGGTAGTCCTCCAGACCCCACTGTCTGTCTGCCTTTTCTTCCGTGCACTTTCTCTTCCAGGTTGTGAA
>CAUYLG010030803.1:0-14329 GCA_963573385.1 Cacajao melanocephalus
CTCTCTCTCTCCCTCCCCCGGGGCCACAGAACCTCGCCCGGGAGCCAAATAAACTGGAATTTAATTTGTCTCGTGCTGGCCTCAGTTTCCTCATTTTAAACTCGGCAATATCCTTACAAGAATAACCTTACACTCATCATCTGGATATTGTTAGTCACTGTGGTGCAGGGGGAAAAGGAAATAAATAATTAGGTACCAGCTCTTAAGTGCTTCTGTGCAGAAGAGACATATGTAACTTTACTCACATTTTATTAACCAGTCACACGGACATTCTTCAAGATGGGCTGAGCCTGAAAGTAGAAGACAACTGAGTATTAGTGAACAGGAGTAATACCTATTATAACTATTTGCATTTTTTGTAGGTTTTTCTACTTTTTGAGGCATTGACACATCCAAAGAAGAAAGCAATTGCCTCTCAAAATGTTCATGCCCCATTCTCCACCCATAGGACCAGCTTCAGGGTCCACTAGATCCTGAAGGGTGTGTGTGATCTGTGCTCAGAAGGGCCCCACAACTGGGGTTTAATGTTTGCTATTGCTGTTTTAAAATTCTTAATCATCTTATCTTTGAACTTATATTCTGTAAATGAAGTCCAATGGTGCATGCACATGAACAGTGGAGATACACACAATATGCACCTCCTCTACTGTTCCTTAACATGCCATTTGCATATAGCATTCATATCTCATGATCACAGAATTCTAGTGGACTCATAGTGTGTGGGAGCTCATAGCAAGTACAGGGTAAGTTTTGTCTACCACGGAGTAAGCAGTGGTACTGATAGCTGCAAGGGGTTCCAGCACTTGCATTAAACCTAGGAAGAAGGAAGTGGTTGTCAAAGAAACACCAGTGACCAAGGAACGTTATCATATCCCTTCTAACTCTTGTTGCTTTCCTGTATTAGCTAACTTCACATGTTAAAAATGATGACATAGAAAGGAAAGGAAAGATAAGGCAACCAATAGTTCCTCCTTCTTTCTGTCCTTTCCTATTTATCAGTAGCTTGAAGGAAGAGAGTGTTAGTGGAATGTGTTCATATCAAGATATGAAATAAAGACACCTGACTTAGTTTTGTGAGGCCTCCACTGTTCCGGTTAAGAATGAAATACATATGCATGTACAAACTATGAAATACGAATTGTGTAACTTTAGTGATTCTGCATGTAAGTTAAATGCTCTTATATTTATTTGCATTTGTAACTGTTATTGTACAATATAAAGAAGAATGGTAAATTTTATGTTCATAATTTAAAATTCTACTTTCTCTTTACTTAGGTGACATTAAACAGCAAATAAAATACCATGACAAGTGGAAAGAAAGGCCACAGAAGAAAGAAATAAGTTTTGTTTTTGTTGTTGTTGGTTTTTTTTTTTTTTTTTTGAGACAGAGTCTCACTCTGTCTTCAGGCTGGAGTGCAGCGGCATGATCTCAGCTCAATAAAACCTCCCCCTCCCAGGTTCAAGGGATTCTTCTGCCTCAGCCTCCCAAGGAGCTGGCATTACAGGCACGTACCACCATACATGGCTAATTTTTGTTATTTTATTTTATTTTTTTTAGTAGAGATGGAGTTTCACTATGTTGGCCAGGCTGGTCTCAAACTCCTGACCTCAAGTAATCCACCCTCCTCAGCCTCCCAAAGTGCTGGGATCACAGGTGTGAGACACCACACCCAGCCTATTTTAGTTTTTTTAACAGTGCTTTTTTACTGCTTTATGAATGAGGGGTGCTGCATTTTCATTTTGCACTGGGCCCTGCAAATTATATAGCTGACTCTGCCTATCCACTAGTTCCAGAGATGCAAGGTAAAAGAAGATTCATTTGAGGTAGAAAGTGTGAGCTCAGAGAGACCTTAGAGATTATCTAATCCAGAGATTTTCAAAACCCTTTGTAGCAGCAGAACCCGTTCTCTAGGTTACAAGTCAAAAATGTAAAATAGATATATGCAAACTGCTTTGGTTTGGAGGGGAGTGATGGCAGGCTGTCCTCTGACTTCTCTACCCCACATCAAGGCAGGTTTTTGGGTGGGAATGAGAGAGTCTCTATGAAACCCCTAAGATCCCTCAGAGCACAGAAAAATTTCTGACCCAGAAGGGCTGGATAAGAGGGACTAAATTTAAGAAACATCCTCAAGGTCACAATCTCCTAATTACTAATCCAGCCCTCTTTCTTCTGCTTCCTATTGTTACCGGGAGCAGCAGGCCATCTGAAAGTACAAGGAGAACATTTGGTGGCCCTGGCACATTCGTGATGATTTCATCTATAAAATGGGATTGATAATACGTACCTTAGGGAGTTTTAAGAACTGAATGAGATATTGTACCTAAGTAAATGCTCAATAATAATTAGCTGCAACTTTATCATAATTATTATTCAAACCTAGAGTCCTAACTTGCATTAAAATTAGTGGGAGCTGTAAAATTTTTGTTGTTTTGTTTGTTTTTAAATTTTTTATTTTTACTTGTGGTAAAATACACATAATACAACATTTACCATCTTAACAATTTTTACGTGTACAATTCAGGAGCGTCAAGTATACTTCCATTGTGGGAGACCAAAATACACTGCCTCAACATATGAAGAATTGTTGAGCTAAAGACAATCAAGAAAAAGCCCATGCAGGAAAGCTCTCTGCCCTCCCTCTACATATCTGAAAGCAGGACTTAGATTTAGAAAGACAAACGGTATCCTGGCTCCTTCTCTACCAGGGAGAGCAAAGGTTAACACTGAAGACAACTTTATACCCTCATAAGCCTGGAGATGATACCAGAGGAACTGACACTACCAAGCTTTCCTAACTTGCCTTTATCTGCCATTTATTTGCCTTCTTTCCAAGTTGCTGCCTATACAAACTCAAAGTTCTTTTCCTTTGTCTTGTCACTTATCTAAAAACCTACTGTTCTTTTGCTGAGTACGGTGGCTCACATCTGTAATCCCAGCACTTTGGGAGGCCAAGGCGAGTGGATCACTTGAGGTCAGGAGTTTGAGACCAGCCTGACTAATATGCTGAGACCCCGTCTCTTTCTAAAACTACAAAATTAGCTAGGCATGGTGGTGCATGCCTGTAATCTCAGCAACTTGGGAGGCTGAGGCAGGAGAATTGCTTGAACCCTGGAAGGTGGAGGTTGCAGTGAGCCGAGATCACGCCATTGCACTCCAGCCTGGGCAACAAGAACAAAACTCTGTCTCAAAAAAATAATAAAATAAAAAATAAAATAAAATCTTACTGTTTTTTGTTGAAGATGCTATGTAAGCTGGAATTCAAAGCCACGTCTTTGAGAACTACTCATTCCCTTTGTGTGCCCCATGTATATATAAAATGTACATGTTAACAAATGTCTGTTTATTTTTCTCTTCTTAATTGGTCTTTTATAGCAGGGGTCCATTCCAACTAAGAATCTATAAGAGTTGTAGAAAAACTCCTACAATATGTTGGGCAACCAATCTTCACAATTTTTTTAATCTTGCAAAACTGGAATTCTATACCCATTAAACAATTCCCCATGCTTCCTCCTCTCAGACCCAGACAACCTCTATTCTACTTTCTGTCTCTATGAATGTGACTACTCCAGAAACCTCATATAAATGGAATTATACAGTATTTGTCCTTTTGTGACTGGTTTATTTCATTTTGTGTAATGTCCACAGGTTCTTCCAAGTTGTAGCATGTGTCCAAATATACTTCCTTTTTAAGGCTGAAGAATGTTATATAAAAAGGTTTGGTGGTTTTTTATTGTTGTTGTTTTTTTTTAAGAAAGAACTTATCATAAAAGGAGTGTAGGAATCTCTATGTGGGGAGAAGGATCTGATTGAGAAAGAACACACTGGTGGGACTGGCATTAGGGTAGTTACTCTGTGCCTGGCAGTGCCCTATTATTTAACTTGGATTACACAAATATTTGCTGCTATAGACTGAATTGTATCCTCCTCTAAATCCACATGTTGAGATCCTAACTCCCAGTGCGACTGTATTTGGAGAGAGTCTTTCAAAGGTAATTAAGGTTAAATGAGGTCATAAGGATGGGACTCTAAATAGAACTGGCCTTATAAGAAGAAAAAGAGATATTCTCTCTCTCTCTCTCTCTCTCTCTCTCTCTCTCTCTCTCCAACATGTGGGGACACAGCAAGAGGGTGGCTGTCTGCAAGCCAAGAAGAGAGCCCTCACCAGAGGCCAAATTGGCCAGCACCTTGATCTTGGACTTCTCAGCCTCCAGAACTTCGAGAAATAAATATCTGTTATTTAAGCTACCTACTCTGTGGTATTTTGTATAGCAGCCTGGGCAGACTAATTACATTCACTTTATGATTATTCATCATATTATAATTTATATTTTTTGCACCTTTCTGAGTATGTGTAATATTTTACCAAAAACAACTTAAGAAATTACTGGAGTTTTTTGTTTGTTTGTTTGTTTTTGAGACTGTGCGCTTGCTGCCCAGGCTGGAGCACAATGGCACAGTCTCAGCTGACTGCAACCCCTGCCTCCTGGGTTCAAGGGATTCTCCTGCCTCAGCCTCCTGAGTAGCTCAGATTACAGGCACCTGCCACAACATCTGGATTTGTTTTGTTTTGTGTTTTTTTTTTTTTTTGAGATGGAGTCTTGCACTGTCGCCCAGGCCGTAGTACAGTGGCACAATCTTGGCTCACTGTAACCTCTGCCTCCTGGGTTCAAGCAATTCTCCTGCCTCAGCCTCCTGAGTAGCTCGGAATACAGGCATGTGCCACCATGCCCCAGCTAATTTTTTTTGTATTTTTAGTAGAGACGGGGTTTCACCATGTTGGCCAGGATGGTCTTGATCTCCTGACCTTGTGATCCACCCACCTCGGCCTCCCAAAGTGCTAGGATTACAGGTGTGAGCCACCATGACCGGCCCTGGATTTTTTTTTTGTATTTTTAGTAGAGACAGGTTTTCACCATGTTGGCCAGGCTGGTCTTGAACTCCTGACCTCAGGTGATCCACCCGCCTTGGCCTCCCAAAGTGCTGGGATTATAGGCTCCAGCCACTACGCCCAGCCTATTAGAGATGATTTTTATTGTTGTAAACTCATATTGCTTACAGGATTCTTTCCCTGCCCACTTGTATAATATAGTGACTAAGAGTCAAAGCTTTGGAATCAGGCTGCCTGATGCAAGCCTGGTTCTTCCCTCCATTTAATAGCTGGGTGCTTGGGCAAGTGACTGAAACTCTCTGCATCTCAGTTGTCTCACTTCAAATAGCATCTGGATCACAGTGAGTGCTCAATAAACTTCAGCTGTTACTAATATTGTATTCAAATCATTTTTAATGCTGACATAAAACTTTATTAAATAGTGTTTCCCAGGCAGCAGCCCTTAAATCCAGGCCAGTCTAATAAAATTTTCACACATTGGAAACAAAAGGGGGGAACAGAATGTGTTTTTCTATACAGCTATTTCTATATAATTTTATTTGAGATTTCCTTTCTATCTTTCAGAAAGTAAAATTTGTCCATTCCCTTAATAAACGATGCCAATTATAGATGTTAATTGCTTTATTAATGTCTTTACTTAGCAAAACTAAAAATCGGCTATCATTTTTTTCCTCCCAATTTAATTTTTTTTGTTATTGCTCTGTAACATTTTTTAAACCAGAGAATTACTGCTCTAAAACATTTATTTGAAGGACTTAAGCTACCCTCTCTTCCCTCACCAGCTGGCCCACACATTCCCCTGCTCCATCTCCCCTGCGTTTATAGTATAGCCCAAGATAGCCTGGATTAGAACTGTCACTCTGCAAAGGACTTGTGTGCCCATCCGCAGTTGGGCAGAGAGGTCGCATTAGAAAATAGCATCTTCAGGCCTATGCTGTTTCCCCATGGCATTTTTCTATGTGCCCCCAGACTTGAGCTGGCTTGGCCCTCTCCAGCAGCCACATGGAGCCTTGTCATCCTAGGGTTCCTGCCCTGCCCCATTGTTTCCACTGCCTTTTTTCATTTTTCTCCCTTTCAGAAGGGGGCTCTTCCCAGGCAGAATCCTCTCCTCATTCTCCTCTTCCTCCCTTTCTAGACTTGTGGTGTGTGTTGTGGCCCTTAACAGGGCAAGACCAAGACCAAAACCAAGGCCAAGACCAGAGGAAGACATGGTATATGACCAGGAGCACACGAATTCTAAGCTGCCCCTCACAAACATCCCAAAGAGCCTTTTTACGCTTGGGAACTCACACTAAGAAATGCAAATTAAAACTGCAATCTGATACCATATTTCATTATCAGGGACTGACAAAGAAGTTGGCAACACACTGTGGTGGCTAATGTGTAGAAAATAGACACTGTCATATATTACCTCATTCTAGAAAAGTATCCCAAGACTGGGCATGGTGGCTCTCGTCTGTAATCCCAACACTTTGGGAGGCTGAGGTGGGTGGATCACCTGAGGTCAGGAGTTCAAGACCATCCTGGTCAACATGGTGAAACCCCATCTCTACTAAAAATATAAAAAATTAGGCAGACATGGTGGCGAGTGCCTGTAATCCCAGCTACTGAGGAGGCTGAGGCAGGAGAATTGCTTGAACCTGGGAGGCAGAGGTTGCAGTGAGCCAAGATCATGCCACTGCACTCCAGCCTGGGCAACAAGAGTAAAACTCCATCTCAAAAAAAAAAAAAAAAAAGGATTCCACAAATATACTCACATGTGAAAAGACACATGTACAAGGTCTTCTGTCATAACATTGTTTATTATAGCAAAAGACTGTCATTAAATTATAACAAAATGTCATTATTATGGCAAAATGGTCTGTCTTAAAAGGCTGACTAAATACATTAATATGCCCATGAAAAGGAATATTATGCCAATACTAATACTATGTCCAAGATACACTATTAAACAAAAAAATCAGTGGGTATGTAGTAGTCTTCAAAGTTTAAAAAATTATAGATGCATTTATAAATTTGTAAATATAATTTATGTGTGCATTTATGAATATTTATATAAGTATACATGCATGTGTGTATATAAATACATATGCATAAATGCATTCTTGCATATGTATAGAATGCCCTTGGAAAGTTCCATAAGGAAATAATGCTAGTGGTTGCTATGGGCAGAGAAAATGTGTGTGGAAGATAAGGATGGACAGGAAACTTCCCACTGCAGGTTTTTTGAGGTTGTTGCACACATTGCCTACACAAAAATCCAAGTACAACAATTCAAAAGCAACTATCTTGTCAGCAGTTATAGCTCCCTTTTCAGTGGAGGGGGCCTTTTCAGAGAGAGAAGAGCCTCTCTGCCTGCTTGCTTTGATGACCTACTATTTTCCTCCCAGTAGCATGAGGAGAAGAAAAGAGAAATAAAGAACAGTATTTCCAATCTTGGGGTGATGGATCTTTTTATTGCCGCTGTGGTTTTTTTGCCTGTTTGTTTGTGTCTAGGCTAAGTGTTAGAACTGAAGCCTTGTGTGTCAGAGCTGGAAACTTGGTGCTTGTGATGAGTTATTGGGGTTTACTATGTAAACACACAGGTGGGACTATAAAATGGTGCAGCTGCCATAGAAAACAATACAGTAGTTTTGGAAAAAATTAAACATGGAATTACCATATGATCTAGTAACTTCACTTCTGGGTATAGGCCCCCAAAAAGAAAAACAAGGACTCAAGCACATATGCGTATACCCACGTCCACAGCAGTATTAGTGACAATAGCCAGAAGGTAGAAACAACCCAAATGTCCACTGATTCATGAATGAATAAATGAATGAACAAAATGTGGTATATACTTAAAATGGAATGTTATTCAGCCTTAAGATGAGATTAAATTCTACATGTTACAACATGGATGAACCTTGAGGACCATACGCTAAGTGAAGTAAGTCAGACACAAAAGGACAAATACTGTATAATTCCACTTACATGAGGTACTAGAGTGGTCAAATTCATAGAGATAGAAAGAAGAATGGTGATTTTCAGGGGTTTAGTGGTGAGAGCAATGGGGAGTTATTTAATGGGTACAGAACTTCGGTTTGGAAAGATGAAAAATTTCTGGAGATGGATAGCAGTGATGGTTGCACAACAATGTAAATGTGCTTAATGCCACTGAACTGCACACTTAAAAATGGGTAAAATGAGGCTAAGCACGATGTCTCATACCTGTATTCCCAGCACTTTGGAAGCTGAGGTGGGAGGATTGCTTGAGCCCAGGAGTTTGAGACCAGCCTGGGCAACATAGGGAAACTCCATCTCTACAAATAATCAAAAACTTAGCCAAGTGTGGTAGCATGTACCTGTAGTACCAGGTACTCAGGTGGGAGGACTACTTGAGTTCAAGAGTTTGAACCTGCAGTGAGCTGTGATTGTGCCACTGCATTCCAGCTGGGGTGACAGAGAGAGATCCTAACTCAAAAAAAAAAAAAAAAAAAAAAGGTTAAAATGAAAAATTGTTATAATTTCCTTCAATGAAAATGACTATTAGTATTAAACAATTATAAATTAGTAGTAGAGCAGAATGGTCAGAAGTCCTGATTCTGGATTAGGTCTTTGTTCTAATCACATTTTGGCCCGTTACTAGTTATATGACCTTGAACAAGTCACAATCTCTCTGAGCCACAGTTTCAACACTGCTAAAACTTAAAAAATAATAACAACATAGTAGAATTAGTAGAAATTTTTGTGAGAATTAAGATAATGCAAATTCAGTGTTTAGCTCAGGGCTGGTGCATAGTAAACGCTCATTAAATGTGAAGGAAGGAAGGGAGGGAGAGAGGGAGGGAGGGATTTAGATTGCTAACCTAGAGTTTACTCAACATATTTCTGATTTGATATGAATGCTCTAATGGTTCAATACAAAATTCATTCAGAAATCTTCCACTGACTTCTGCTTCAAAATGGAGCTGTGGGCACAGACTTTTTTCTCCTTAAAACAGGATAAACCATTAAAATGAATTTATCAAAGAAGAAGGAAAATGAAAAGCAGAGAGGAGGGAAATGGGGAGGAGCAGGAAACAATCTCACTACAACAAACAATGACAAAGAGAAGGGGAAGCAGGTCAACAGCAGATGACGTTGCTCAGCAAGTTACTGGCACATGGGAAGCGGGTGCAAAGGTATTGCCTATTGAAACCAGGCAGAGGCTGCTGCAGCCCCAAGTGTGGACAGAGAACACTGCAGCTACAGAACATGCTGCTCTGCCTTGTGGAACTTCCAAGATGTTCTGGGATTGGGAGGCAGAATATACAGTGAAAAGTAGAGATTAATCGAAAGTCAGTTTGCCAAATAGTAGGTTTCTTCTACTCCCTTCCTTATTCACTATAAGTTCAGCAATTTATGGCAAGGATCTATATTCTAGGCAAAAATTATCAGAGGGCTTCTCTTTAAAGAAAGTGAATAAAGTATCAAGGAAACTTGAGTGTGTGTTGGTTGCTCAGAGCAAACTCCTCCTCCTTGTGGCATTCAATCTTCTCCAGGTAATACCTAGATCTCAACTACACCTCAAAGCAAAAGCTACCCCCTTGAAAAGACATCCCCACTCATAGTTTTTTTATTGCCCTTTTCTTAAATATGAATGAACAAGAGACTCACAATATATTTCAGGCAAATCTGCAACCTGAAAGACATATCCAAACAGGAAAACAGAATCTGGAGAACAATAGACCTTAAAAACATCAACAGCAACAAATACAAAAACAAACAAACAAAAGCCATGTAGTCTTTGTGACTTTCTTAAACCATGTCTACAAATATTTTACATTCTTCTCATTGAGAAGTGGAATCTAAGTCTCTTCTTAAATCTGGGCCAATGTTAGTGACTCATCTGTAATCAACACAGTGAAGTTGACATTGCATGCCTTCTGAGGCTAGGTCGGAAAAAGGCATATAGCATCTGTTTGCAGGACATTGTGGCTCACGCCTGTAATCCCAGCACTTTGGGAGGCAGAGGCAGGCAGATCACAAGGTCAGGAGTTTGAGACCAGCCTGACCAACATGGTGAAACCCTGTCTCTACTAAAAATACAAAAATTAGCCAGGCATGGTGGTGTACGCCTGTAGTCCCAGCTACTCAGGAGGCTGAGGCAGGAGAATTGCTTGAACCCGGAAGGTGGCGCCAAGATAACGCCACTCCATTCCAGCCTGAGTGACAGAGCGAGACTCCGTCTCAAAAAAAGAAAAGAAAAGAAAACCAAATAGATGCATACAGCATCTATTTGGTTCTTGTGGGACACTTGCTGTCTTAGTCTGTTTGTGTTGCTATAAAGGAATATCTGAGGCTGGGTAATTTTTTTTAAGAAAGAGGTTTATTTGGCTCACAGTTCCACAGGCTGTACAAGAAGCATGGCACCAGTATCTACTTCTGGTGAGGGCTTCAGGCTGCTTCCACTCATGGTGGATGGGAAAGGGGAGCTGGCACGTGCACAGATCACATAGTGAGAGAGAAAGCTGGGGGTAGGAACCAGGCTTATTTATCTATTAATTTTTATGAGATGGGGTTTTGCTCTGTTGCCCAGGCTAGAGTGCAGTGATGTGGTTGTATCTCACTGCAGCCTCCAACTCCTGGGCTCAAGTGATTCTCCTGCCTCAGCCTCCCAAGTAGCTAGGACTACAGGTATGAGCCACCATGCCCAGCCAGGCTCTTTTAAACAACAACCAGCTATTGTGGGAACTAACAGAGTGATAACTTACTCATTTCTTCTCCAGAGAGGGCATTAATCAATTCATGAGGATCTGCCCCCATAACCCAAACATCTCCTACCAGGTCACACTTACAACACTGGAGATCAAATTTCAATATGAGGTTTGAAGTATATCTAAACCATAGCATTCCACCCCTGACCCCTCAAAATTTCATGTCCTTCTCACATACAAAATACAGTAATTGTACCCCAACAGTTCCCAAAAGTCTCAACTTGTTCCAGTATCAACTCAAAAGTCCAAAGTCTTATTTGAGACTCAAGGCAAGTTCCCTCCAGCTATAAGCCTGTAAAATTGAACTACTTATTTACTGCCAAGATACAATGGAGGTACAGGCATTGAGTAAACATTTCCATCCCAAAAGGGAGATACCAGCCAAGAGAAAGAAAGAGATATCAGCCAAAAGAAAGCCAAGAGAAAGCACCCCCACAAATCTGCAATGCAGCAGGGCAGATATTAAACCTTAAAGTTCCAGAATAATCTTTGACTCCACCTCCTGCATCCTGGGCACACTGGTATGAGGGATGGGTTCCCAAAGCCTTATGCAGCCACATCCCCATGGCTTTGCTGGGCAGAGCCCACACGGCTACTCTCACAGGTTGGAGTTGCATGCCTGTGGCTTTTGCCAGGATGAAGTGGTATGCTGCCAGTGGCTCTATAATTCTGAGGTCTCCAGGACAGTGGCCCTGCTACCACAGCTCCACCAGGTAATGCACTAACAGAGGCTCTCTGCAGGGGCTCCCCTGCTGGGCAGTCTTCTGCCTGGTCACTCAGGCTTTCCAATACATCCTCTAAAATCTAGGTGGAAGCTGCCACACCTCCACTAGTCTTGCATTCTGCATGTTTGCAGACTTAACATCACAGAGAAGCTACTAAGCCTTAAAGTTTGTGCTCTCCAGGGCAGTGGCGAGAGCACTATCTGGGGCCATTTGAGCCTGTGCTGCTATAGCCAGAGGAGCTGGATGTGAGGAGCAGAATCTTGAGGTGGCAGCACAGGACAGTGGTGTCCCAGGCCTGGCTCCTAAAACCAGTCTGTCCTCTGAGGCCTCTGGGATATGATGGGAGGGGCAGCACTGAAGATTTCTGAAATGCCTTGGGGGCCTTTTCCCCATTGCCTTCATTATTAGTACCTGGTTGCTGTCTGTAATCCCAGCTCTTAGGGAGGCAGAGGTGGAAGGACAGTTTGAACCCAGGTGTTTGAGACCAGCCTGGGCAATATAGCAAGACCTCATTCTCCACAGAAAGGAAAAAACAAAACAAAACAAAACAAAACAAAACCCCAAGTGTATTAGCACGTGACTCCTTTTTAGTCTTGCTAATCTCTTTAGCAAGTGGTTGTTCCATAGCACCCTTAGATTCCTCACCTGAAAACATTCTTTTCTTCTCTAACACAAGGCTAGGCTGTGAACTTTCCAAATTTTTATGTTGTGCTTCCTTTTTAATTATAAATTTCACCTTTAGGTCATTTCTTTGCTATTGTATCTTATCACAAGCTGTTAAAAGCAGCCATGCCACTTCTTGAATGCTTTGCAGCTTGGAAATTTTTTCTACCGGATACCCTAAATCATGACTCTTAAGTCTGGCCTTCCACAAAGCCCCAGGACCTGAACATACAATCAAGTTCTTTGCTACAGTGTAACAAGGGTGACCATTGCTCCAGTTTCCAATAGTTCACTTCCATCTGTGACCTCGGCAGCATGGCCTTTACCGTCTATATTTCTATCAGCACTTTGGTCACAGCCTCTTCACCAGTCTCTAAGAAAGTTTCAAACTTGCCCTTGTCTTTTTGTCTTCTTGCCCTCCAAATTCTTCCAACCTCTGCTCATTACCCAGTTCCAAAACTGCTTCCACATTTTTAGGTGTCTTTATAGTAACACTCCACTCCTCAGGACTAAGCTGGTTAGTCCATTTGTGGTACTGTAAAGAAATACCTCAGGCTGGGTAATTTCTTTAAAAAAGAGGATTTTTTGGGCTCATGGTTCTGTAGTCTTTACAAGAAGCATGGCACCAGCACCTGCATTTGGTTAGGGCCTCAAGCTGCTTTCACTCATTGAGAAAGGGAAAGGGGAGTTGCCATGTGCAGAGATCAGGAAGGAAGCAGGAAAGAGAGAAAAGAGGTGCCAGAGTCTTTTAAACAACCAGCTCTTATGGGAACTAACAGAATGAGAACTCACTCACACCGTCAGCCCTAGGAAGGCATTAATATACTCCATGAGGGATCTGCCCCATGACCCAAACACCCCCCCCAACGTCCCATCACCAACACTGGGGACCAAATTTTGTTTGTTTTTTTTTGAGATGGAGTCTTGCTCTGTCACCAGGCTAGGGTACAGTGGCACAATCTCGGTTCACTGCAACTTCCACCCACCAGGTTCAAGCAATTCTCCTGCCTCAGCCTCCCGAGTAGCTGGGACAACAGGGGTGCACCACCATGTCCAGCTAATTTTTTTGTATTTTTAGTAGACACGGGGTTTCACCATGTTAGCCAGGATGGTCTCAATCTCTTGACCTCGTGATCCACCCACCTCAGCCTCCCAAAGTTCTGGGATTACAGGTGTGAGCCACCACACCTGGCCAGGGGACCAAATTTTAACATGAGGTTTGGAGGGTTAAATATTCAAACTCTAGAACTTATCTGTAGAACCCTGAGCCACTATGTAAGAGATTTGCTACTCTGAGGCCAGCCACCATGTGTTGAGGAAGCCCAGACCACATGGAAAGACCATGTGTTGGTGCTCCTGTTAACACCTGTCTTAGTTGGTTCAGTTGCTATAGCAAAATACCTTAGGCCAGCTAATTTATAAACAACAGAAATTTATTGCTCATGGTTCTGGGGGTAGGAAAGTCCAAACTCAAGATACCAGCAGATTTGGTGTATGGTGAGGCATTGTTTCTTGTAAATGGTGCACTCTATGTGTCCTCACACATAGGGGCAAACAAGTGGAAGGGTCAAACAAGCTCCCTCAGGCCTCTTGTATACGGGTACTAATCTAATCTTACTCATGACAGGGGCATTCTTGTGACCTAATTACCTCCCAAAGGCCCCAACTCTTAATACCAACATAATAGGGATTATGTTTTAGTATATGAATTTTGGGGGGACACTAACATACAGACAATAGCAATGCTCCAGCTCAGACACCAGACATGTGAGTGAAGAAGCCTCCAGATGATTCTAGGCCCCTGTCATGGAGTCACGTCCAGTCTTTGAGTCTTCCCAGCAGAAGCCTCACATGTACCAGAGAAGAGACAGTCCACCCTCCTCCAAATCTTGACTCACAGAATCTGTGAGTTGTATAATATGGTTGCTTGGGGATAGCTTATTATGCAGCAATAGTAACTGGAGCAGTTCCCACAGAGGGTTTTGAGAAGGTGGAATATATAGAAATCAAGAATGCTATTAAAAATAAAGAACAAGAAGTGTCTTAAAAAATAGAATTAACATTGTTAAAATGAATAATTCAGTAGAGAGTTTGGAAGGTAAAGATATGGAATTCTCACAGATCACACAATTAAAAGGAAATATATTAAAAAGAAATATATATTGGGAGAGAAATCCAAGATGGCCGATTAACAACAGCTCAGGATTGTAGCTCCCAGTGAAAGCGCAGAGAGCGAGTGGACGCCGCACTTTCAGAGGAATTTTTGTTGCCCACAGACTAGGAGATTCCCGGCAGAGGAGCCACACGGGTCGCC
>CAUYLG010030804.1:0-30508 GCA_963573385.1 Cacajao melanocephalus
GAGACCATCCTGGCCAACATGGTGAAACCCCGTCTCTACTAAAAATACAAAAAAAATAAGCTGGGTGTGGTGGAGTTCTTCATAAGAAAGATTTATCTCTTCTCCCTCTTATAGTTATTCCAAAAAAAAAAAAAAAAAAAAAGATATAGGAATGGTTAAACAGTAACCAGTCATTGTTCTCTAACTTGCTTTTTAACAATTACTTACTGCTCACGAGTGACATAGCTGGTGGTCACAAGATTTGTAACTTCTCCAGTAGTTGCTTCTATAGATAACATTGCTATGGTGAAACTTAAGATTGGTGTCTGAGTCTTAAGTTTCAGACTTAAGACTTTTCAGACTTTTCATTCTGGTGGACCAAGTGACTGACACCACCAAAACCAATAACCCACAACCAGAAATTGGCTCAACTGGTCTTGTTGAGTCCCCTACCTAGCAATCAACTCAGCGCTGGAAGACAGTTTTGACACCGCTGTGACTTCATCCCTGACTCAACCAATCAGCAATACCCATTTCCTAACTCCTGCCCACCAAACCGTCCTTAAAAACTCTAACCTCCAAATTCTCAGAGAGGCAGATTTGAGAAATAGCTCCTGTTTTCCTTGCTCAGCTGCCTTGCAATGATTAAACTTTCTTTGTTGCAATACCTTCTGTCTCAGTGTATTGGCTTTTTCTGCGCAACAGGCAAGAAGAGCCCACTGGGCTGTAACATCCTTGCCAGCATTTGATGATGTCATTATTTTGTATTTTAGTGATTCTGATAGTATGTAGTGATATTTCATTGTAATTTTAATTTGTGGTTTCCTAATGGCTAATGATGTTGAATGGCTTTTTGTGTGCTTATTTGCTGCTATCTGTATATCCTCTTGGGTGAAATGTCTCTTCATAACTTTTGCCTATTTTCTAATTGGATTGCTTGCTTTTTTTTTGAGTTTTGAGAATTCTTTATATTTTTGAGTTATAACTAACTTTATGTTAGATATGTGATTTGCAAATATCTTTTTTTTTTTTTTTTTTTTTTTTTGAGACAGAGTCTCATTCTGTTACCCAGGCTGGAGTGCAGTGGTGCCATCACAGCTCACTGCATCCTCCACCTCCTGGGCTCAAGTGATTGTCCCACCTCAGCCTCCTCAGTTGCTGGGATTACAGGCATGCACCACCATGCCTGGCTAATTTTTTATATTTTTAGTAGAGATGGGGTTTCACTGTGTTGCCTGGGTTGGTCTCAAACTCCTGGACTCAAATGATCTGCCCTCCTTGGCCTTCCATAGTTGCTGGGATTATAGGTGGCTTGCAAATATCTTCTTCTACTCTGTAGTTTGTCTTTTTATCCTCTCATGAGAGTCTTTCACAGATTAAGTTTTTCATTTCAGTGAAATTCAATTCTGTGTTTTTCTTTTATTGGGCATGCATTTGGCATCCAGTCTAAGAATGCTTCACCTAGCCCTGTGTGATCATGTGGTCCAATAGGAAATATACATTTGGTCTTCGCCCTTGTTTCCTGGCGCGGATCACCTAAAGCCTTGTAATTTTTTGAGTAATAGGGGTTATAGAGCATCTTTTGTTATAATAGTTGGTCTTTGACACAAGTGCTTCTGACATCTCTGGAATTTCCTGAGTGACAAGAGCAAAAGGAATATCTTTTATTATCATAATAAGCCCCTTTCAACACACCTGAATTTATACTAGTGAGGTGACTCCTGGAGGGCCTCCTTGTAGCTTCAGGATGGGGCTGGTTGTCAGAGGAACCAACCATGTGATCAACGGGTTGTGACTTTCAGTCTCACTCCCCCACCCACCAGGGAGGAGAGAGGGGCTGGAGACTGAGTTAATCACTAATGGCTGCTGACTTAACAAATCATGGCTATGTAATGGAATCACCATAAAACCCTAAACAATGGGATTCAGAGAGCTTCTGCATTGCTGAACATATCCACCTGCCAGGAGGGTGGTGCACTCCAACTCCGAAGGGACAGAAGCTACTGTGCTTGGAACCTTCTGGACCTTTCTTTATATACCACTTTTTCTGGCCATTCATTTATATTCCTGATAATATCCTTTATAATAAACTGGTAATGGTAAATAAAGCACTTTCACAAATTCTATGAGCCATTCTAACAAAGTATTGAACCTGAGGAGGGCATTACGGGAACCTGATTTATACCCAGTCAAAGGTGCAGCAGGCCCAGGATCTGCAGCTGGCACCTGCTAAAGAAAAATCATGGGAGGCCATGATTTGGGATGAGGTTTCTGCACTAGGCCTCAACACACAAGAGGAAAAACTAAAAAGGAGTCACTCGTGCTAAAGTTGCATATCACCAAATCAAAACTAAGTTGCTTATCTGACCATTGGAGAAATCAGAAGAGAGAGATAATAGCCAATTTCTCAAATAAGTCAGTTTCTGCAGGCATGATAATGAAGTTGTCTCTGCTTTAACCCTTACTGAAAACAAGTAACCTAAAGTAATCTCAAGTTAATACATTAGTTATTTTTCTATTGTTCTGTTTCTCTGTTTCTATCTTACAAAACAAAACAAAATGACATTGTTCTGTGATTGCTTGGTGGAAGCTCTCATTCTGTACCATTAAACGGACGGCTCTCCCAGTCATGAATTGCACGTAAAAACCACTTCGATCTATAACTAAAATTGGCTATAATTTTGTCTCTTGACATATCTAACCTGAGGTCGGTCTTGAGGGACTGAGTCCTTTATCTGTGGAGTGTAATGCTTGCCCTGGGTAGTTGGTGTCAGAATGAAATGGAATAATTGGACAGCCAGCTGGTGTCCAGAGAGTTGGAGAATTGGTGGTGTGGAAAAAATCTGTGCATTTGGTGTCAGAAGTGTTGTGTGAGTAAAAATGAATCGTACATTAGGTCCTGAAGATTTTCTTCTTCTTGTATGGTTTTAATTAATTAATTAATTATTTTTTTTTCTGAGACAGAGTTTCGCTCCTGTTGGCCAGGCAGCAGAGCAATGGCACTGTCTCAGCTCACCACAACCTCCGCCTCCCGGGTTCAAGTGATTCTCCTGCCTCAGCCTCCCCAGTAGCTGGGATTACAGGCATGTGTCACCATGCCCAGCTAATTTTGTATTTTTAGTAGAGATGGGGTTTCTCCATGTTGGTCAGGCTGGTCTTGAACTCGCGACCTTAGGTGATCTGCCCGCCTCAGCCTCCTAAAGTGCTGGGATTACAGGCATGAGCCACTGCACCCAGCCCCTTTTTAAAATTTTTAAAATGAGATTTATAGTTTTATATTTTGTGTTTAGGTGTATGATCTGTTTTCAGTTAGTTTTTGTATAAGACGTGAGGTCTAGTCTTCATTTTTTTGCTGATGTATGCCCAGTTGCTCCAGCACCATTGACTGAAAAGCCTATCCTTTTTAGAATAAATTGTTCTTGAATCTCTGTCAAAAATCAGTGCCAGTTTATTGGATGTTTTCATATAGCTAGAAGATTGGATTTTGAATGTTCCCAACACAAATGATAAATGTTTGAGGTGATGGATATACTAATTACCCTGATTTGATCATTACATAATGTATACATGCATTGAAATATCACACCATACCCCATAAATATGTACAATTATTATGTGCTAATTTAAAGAAATCATTAAAAATATCACTTGGGCATATTTGTGTGGGTCTCATTCTAGGTTCTATTTTCTGTTCCATTGATAATATGTGTTGTTCAAAATGATACAGACAGGAGGCAGGGAAATATTGGGTAGAAGAGGGTGGGGTCCCTGGAAGGGGGGGCACTCTGCCTTCAAGCCTGGACCTGCTGCCCAAAGTGAAAACTATTCATTTTCCCTCCTGAATGTTGCCTTTTGGCCTACCCCATCCCCAATCCTGTGCCTATAATAATCCCAAGCCCCAGAATCGGCAGACACACACACACACGAGAGAGAAGCATGTGAACACCGAGAGGAGAAGAAGCACCTGGACGTTGGAGACTATGGTTGGAGATGAGTTAGGCTGGAGACAGCCAGACTCCAGGGGAAGATCATCTTCCCACTCCACCCCCTTTCCAGCTCCCCTTCTCACTGAGCGTCACTTCCACCATTCACTCACTCACCACCCTTCAATTTGTTTGTGTGACCTCATTCTTCCTGGATGCCACCAGACAAGAACTCGGGTATCAAGAGGGCAGGGTCAGTCAAAAGCTATTATCCTGACCCTCCACTGAGCTGGTTAACACTTAGCCATCCATGGATGGAAAATGCTAAAAGAGCACTGATTGTAACACACCCACTCTGGGGCTCCGGGGCTCGCAGACACCCGCTCCTGGATGGCAGAGCTGAAAGAGTATTGTAACATGCTTGGACACTGCTGCAGGGGCTGCACAGAGCCTGCTCCCACTAGAGGAGGAGCGCCTGGCCAGTCCCAGCATTCCTAAGCTCTGGTTCCTGCACCCATCAACTTGTGTGCTCCCTACCGCAAGGAATTGAGTTCAGTGGCTGAGTAAACAAGCCACCCACTTCATGAGTCCTGAGAAGGAGACAAGAGAACTCTCCTGTCTTGAAAAGATCAGGATGGCTGAATAGTAGAAGGGAGAGCTTGACTGGTGACATTGGTTTGCAAAGCAAGAAGAAACAGTCTCCATTGTGGGCCGAAGCTATTGTCTCTTTGAAGAGCAAAGTACAGGTTGGGTTTTATGCCTCACAAGGTCTATATCACACATCAGAGTCGTACATATTCAGCAAGTTTGGGAGAAAGCCATACATATTTATGAGTGGGGCAAAAAGCATGCACAATGGGCAAATGTATATGTAACATAGTCCCATGTTCACTTTGGGGCGGGATCTTAGCATTACAATGAAGTGGAATTTGGTTCTTTACTTTAAAAGGTGAACTACAGGACACAAAGACAGTTTGTACATAACTTCTACAAGGACTGCTGTTGCTTTTCAGAAACGAATGTTTGTAAGGCCAGTCCTCTGTCCGCTTAGAGGTGCCGTAGTCTCAGCTGTAATACCACCTCACAGCTCCTATTGTTAGGGAGTTAGCAGGGGTGTGGTTTCTCTTGTAGCTGTAGGAATTTGGAAATTTGCCTTGGCAGCTGGGCTCCAACCCTCAACCCATAGGTAACTTCTGTTTCCTTCAACTTAGGGTCTGTCTTGGCTGATATTTTGGTCTCTCAGATCCCATGTGTATCTAAACCTCCCTCAGTACCATGCTGTCTTGATATATAGCCTTAATAGTAGTTGGAGTGACTCTACTTTATTCTTTTTCAAAAACTATCTTAGCTATTCTAGGTTCTTTCCGTCTCCATATGCCTTTTAGAATAAGCTTGCCTGTACCTTGCTGGGGATCACCCCAGGAGGTTTTTATTTAATTGGTCTGGACTACAACCCTGGCATCAGTATTTTTTAAAAGCTCCCCAGGTGACTCTGATGAATAGCCAAGGGTTTAAACTTTGGTTTATGACAAGACACACCTAAACACAAATTTCTCTTGGAGAACAAATTACTCAAGGGTTCAAAGTTTAAAGAACAGTTGGGAACTTTTAAGAAAATGAAATTTTAAAAAGTGAAAGGAAGAGAGAGAAATCACAGTGTATCTCCAGCCCTGTAAAGTGGTCTCCACAAAATGCTTATACCATAGGAGGAGCCTACCTAGGTTCGTAAATGTAGCTCAACTAGTTTTGGTGAAGCATTCAAACAATGAAAAGAATTGGTCTCCAGCCACAGAACTCTTTCTTGGCTTGAACACATGAAAGACTTAGGTGTAGCCGTGGACACACCCTTTAAGAGGTTAAATTCTCCAGATAGGTGTGGTGCAGTTTAGCAACGTGAAAGCATGTATTCCTCCATGCAGAGGGTGACAAACAACAGTGTTGAGTGTTTAAAGGTTATTTAAAGGTGAGTTAACTTAGCAAGAGAGCTTGAACCCTGAACCACATCCAGAAGCCCATCTGGACTAATATCAATAATGGCAGACATACTTACATATTTTACTGTTGCTTTGTTTCTTTTTTTTATTTGAAAAAAATTTTAGCTGTATCCAGTGTGCATCCATGTGGTTACTTTTCTTATAATTTGTCTAAAATTGTAACAGCCATCAGTGAAGAGGCAAATACATGCTTGAGGGAATATGTTCCCTTTAAATGCTGTTGATATTTCTTCTTCCCACTGCAATGAATACATATTTTTACCGTAGTTATCGAAGATAGAATAATTCAATTAATATTATTTAAGTGAGCAAAATACATCTCTGTCCCTATCTTCTCAGTAAGCTGTTGCTTACCAAGTATTCAGTGGCACAAAATTTTGAGTCTGAAAGCAGACAGTTTAGGGAATCTAGAATGTTTGTTAGCAACCACATTTGCAGTTCTCAAGGCTGCTGTCTGCAGTGGCCACAATACCAGGAAACAGAAATCTTTTTTTTTTTTTTCTCACAGTTTTTTCCTCTTGCCCTAGCTCCTTGATCTTCACCTGATGATGAGGTGTTAACTTATTTTTAATGGTCTCTCTAGCAGTGAAGAAAATGTGCCACCTTGGTTCTCAACTTCTTCTTTTTCTTTTTCTTAGGATCTTGTTTAAGATGAAGATTCCTGGTCCGCAACTCTAGACATTCTAATTGGGAAGGTCTGACATGAAGGCCACCCCCACCACCTTCCAAGTCTGCATTTTTAACAAGTACCTCAATATGCTTCTGATCTTGGCAGTGTCTGAGCCTGCTTTGATGCCTGAAGTAGCTGAGCACCACTATGATAAAGATGCTTTTAAAATGCTCCTGACTTGGGGATGCAAAATACCAACCCAGGGCCAGAAGAGCCTTGGGAGAGGCTCTCCTAGTTGTCTGTTTTCTTCTTTTTTGAGACAGTCTTGCTTTGTGGCCCAGGCTGGAGTGCAGTGCGGCAATCTCAGCTCACTGCAAGCTCCGCCTCCTGGGTTCAAGCAATTCTCCTACCTCAGCCTCCCAAGTAGCTGGGATAACAGGCACCTGCCACCATGCCTGGCTAATTTTTGTATTTTTAGCAGAGACGGGGTTTCACCATGTTGGGCAGTCTAGTCTCGAACTCCTGACCTCAGGTGATCCACCTGCCTCTACCACCCAAAGTGTTGGGATTACAGGTGTGAGCCTCAACCCCTGACCACCCCTCCCCGCCGCCTTTTTTTTTTTTTTAGTTTCTTCTACCATGGAGTTCTTTCTTCTTTACTTTCACCACCACCACCACCCAAAATGCTCAACTTACGGTTCTCATAACATCATTAAGAATTTCAACGATTGCTTTAGTCTTTATAGAAGGCTCTTTTTCTAAATTTGTACCTCACAAGGCATGAAGCAGAAGCATTTTGAATTCTGAGGGCATGCTTCTTGTCAGAAACTTCATGAAGAGCGTTCCAGGCTCTGGCCTGACCATGAGGCGTCGGTACTAAGAAATGGTTCTTCTCCTGACGCCTCTGCGGCCGCCTCTTTTGCCCTTCGAAGTGCTCCTCGGCCTCTCTCACAGAACCCTACTGCCACTTTCTCCTCCGCAGCGGCCTCTCCCTCCCCTGCCTCTGGGACATCACTTTCTTTTTTCAACCCAACCCCCCAAATCAGTTAGTTCTATACTCTCTTTATCTGTATCCACACAGAAGTTGTCTTATGACCAGAGCTATGACAGCACTGGAAATCTGCATTAGGTTTGCATAGCCTGTGAATCTGGAAGCTGAGTACAGCTGTGGTTTCCATCACAGGCCTTTCCACTTACAGGCCTGAACCGAGCTCTGCACTGTTCTCAGGTTGCTCTCGCCGCCCTAACTTCTCCGAAAGCTCCTGAAGAGCAGGGAGCCTGACTTTTACTTTTTCTGTAATCCTCATTTAGAATTGGAAAAGACGTTAGAGAGTTAGTGAGAAGGGAGTATGAGATAAAGAAAAGAACACAGGCTTCAAAGGTGGTGGAGGTGAAATAATGGACCCCAACGATGTCCATGTCCTCCTTCCTGGAACCTGTTGATATGTTAGGCTGCTTGGCAGGGGAGATTTAATATTGCAGTTGTTGGTTGTTAATCAGCTGATCTGAGAGTAGGGATATTATCCAGGTGGGCCTGATATAATCATGAGGGGCCCTGAAAGGCAGAAGAGAGAGGCACAGGAGTCAGTGTCAAAGTGATGAGATACGAGAAAGACTTAGCCACTGCTGGCTCTGAAGATGGAGGGGCTGTGAGTCCAGAACTGTGGGCAGCTTCTAGAAGCTAGAAAGGTAAGAAAATAGATTCTCCTCTAGAGCCTCCAGAAAGGAATGGAGCCTGGCTGACTCCTTGATTTTAAGCCAGTGAAACCCATTTTGGACTTCTGAACCTCAGAACTGTGAGATAATACCTGTGTGTGTGTGTGTGTGTGTGTGTGTGTGTGTGAGAGAGAGAGAATGAGAGAGAGAGAGACAGACAGACAGACAGACCAGGTCTCACTGTGTCGCCCAGGCTGGAGTACAGTGGTGAGATCTTAGCTCACTACAACCTCTGCCTCCCAGGTTCAAGTGTTTCTCCTGCCTCAGCCTCCAGAGTAGTTGGGATTACAGGTGCATGCCACCACGCCCGGCTAATTTTTGTATTTTTGGTAGAGACGGGGTTTCACTCTGTTGGCCAGGCTGATCTCGACCTCCTGATCACCTCAAGTGATCCACCTGCCTTGGCCTCCCAAAGTGTTGTGATTACAGGCGTGAGCCACCGTACCTGGCCCATTTGTGTTGTTAGTAAGCCACTAGGTTTGCGGTAATTTATTATAGCAGCTGTAGGAAACTGAGTCTGACAGTTCCATGCTGCCACTTACTTGCTTTATATGAGTTCGTGCAAGTTACTTGATCTCCTCATCTCCAAATCAGGAGTTCCAAAACACCAATGCTGAAGGGCTCTTACCAGAATTCAGTGAGGTAACAGTGTGTGAAGGCTCTAGCACAATACCTGGCACATAGTTGATGCTTAGTAAGTGCTAACTCTCTTTCCTGTAGAGATGATTCATTCCATCTTTTCACTTGATCTAGACATCTGTAATATAATATCCTTCAATAAGGGCGAGTCAGCCTTTACTTGAATACCTCAAGGAATAGGAAACTCACTGTCCATTCTATTTTCAGAGTTATGATTTTTACAAACACTCTTCTCTATAGTTTTAAATTTATTTAACATTCTTTTTTAGAGACAAGGTCTTGGTCTGTTGCCCAGGCTGCAGTGCAATGGTGTGGTCATATCTCACTGCAGCCTCAAACTCCTGGGCTCCAGTGATCCTCCCACCTCAGCCTCCCAAGTAGTTAGTAGAGACTGGATCTTGCTATGTTACCCAGGGTGGTCTCAAACTCCTGGCCTCAAGTGATCCTCTCATGTCAGCCTCCCAAAGTGTTGGGATTACAAGCATGAGCCACCACACCCAGCCTCTTCTCTATAGTTTTTATGTATAAGATTTATTCTGTGTTTTGGACTTACTTGTAACAATTAACCATAGGGACATTGCTAACTTGTAAGGTACTTTTGTGCAAATTAGAAAAAAAAAAGGGCTCTCTATTTTCAAGACTTTACTTCTGTTGGAGATTGCTAATTATCAATTTTGTATCGTCAGGCATTTTGTTGCCACCAATCAGCAAGCTGTTGCACTAAATGTACAAATCTATGTCTATGAAGTGAATGGTGTCCCCTTCTATGCAGCGCTTTGTGCAGTGCATCACCCACACATTTGCACATGGCATCCCTGAATGAACATTGTTTTATGCAGTGCTTTACAGTTTAAGTTTTCACAAAACAGATTTAATTTGCTTTTCAGAATAATCTATCAAATAGGTAAATATGATTATTATTTGAATTGTGTAGTTGAGGCAACTGAGGTTCCACTTGTTTAAGAGATACCAAAGATCCATGCTGCTACTTACTTGCTTTACGTGAATGCATGCAAGTTACTTGATCTCCTCATGTCCAAAACAGGACTTTCAAAACATGAAGGCTGAAGGACTCTTGGTAATGGGAGATCTTTCTGGACTTCAACTGTTATCTAATATAATTCGTATACTTTTAGTTTCATATAATTTATGATGTCAAGGGAATGTCTCTGTGATTTTAGGCAAGCCATCGAAACAAATGTTTACAAGGTCAGGCCTATTGAAGAAAGAAGGAGAGTCCACTGAGGGACTTTCTAGTGCCAGGGGCTTAATTTTCTGTGATCCCATTCTCTTGAGGTAAAATCATTATATTCATTTTATAGAGGAGGAACCAACTCAGATGGGCTAGTAGGTTGCCCAGGTTCCTGCAACCAGCAAACAGTAAGTGTGGAGACAACCTGCACACACAATTCTGTCTGAATCCAAGCCTCTGTGTGTCTTCCTCACACACCGTACCATGTCTCACAAGGCACGCCTCCAGTTATTCTGGATTGTGGACTTCCTGGTATTTCTTATAGGTCAATAACATTTTTCCCTTGTGCTTTTTTTCCTCCCTCCTATCTTTCTTGAGGAAGCTTTTGAAAAATGGGAGTTTAATAGAGCCTGCAATTAAAACTATTTCTTTAGATCCCCATCTTCTTTTCATTTTTGGTGATAATTTGCAATTATGAAATCAGAATTCCTCTCCTGAATACGTCCCAAGAGCCCTTTTCCATTTATAAGAGTGCTTGCCCATTAATTGATTGTAGGCATTCGATGGCAATTTCTAGAATTTAATTTAGGGATTCCCAGGGAACTAGCACACTTGAAAAACCCTAGAGCCACAGGAATTTTAATATGATCATTGCTTTCAATGGAGAATACATTTTAAATCTTGTTTCTCTCCACTCACTTAACACATATATCACAAAATGAGGGAATTGAGAGTGAAAAGAGCGTTAGGACTATTTCATTTTCTTCTCTCCTTCATTTTAGTGAGTAAATTAACTCAGAGGGGTTAAATGATTTAACCAAAACCATAGAGTGAGCTATTGAAGACACTGACATTAGAATTAGGAAAGTGGGATTCCCATTTCTAATGGAAATTAGGAAAATAGTTAACAGAGGTTAATATAACCAAAATATAGAGCTGAAGTAGACAGCTGTTTTTACTGAAAGCCTGATAACCTTTCCCCCTTCTTTAGGAAACTACCCTGCCCCTACTGTCAGTCTAAAAGGATGGGGTTGAGATTGACTTGAGCTAATTCAATTTCTAACTCCATGGTACAGGCCTGGCCAATTAGAGAGGGGCATCCCTTGCTTTGTTCAGAGATGTCGCAAGACTCACCCAGAGTCAATGAGACCCCATCCTGGGATTTCTGTTGGGAAGACAAAATCACTCTGGTTACTGAGAGGATAGGGTGTTAGCCCCAAATTCCAAGCAGCCATCTTGCCACCTTAAGGGGAGCACTGTTTGAGCACAGAGCCTTCACGGAGGAAAGGAAACCCAGGAGATGTCAAAAGACCAATCCTCAGAACATTGAGGGCCTGCACTGAGATGTGCCTGAAGGGTAGATGCCCTTGGATTTCCAGTTACCTGACTGGATTATGAAAAAGCCAGTAAATCTCCCTTCTGTTTTTTTTTTTAATTGTCTAAGAATATTTGGAGTGCCTGTCATTTGCAACTAAAAGAGGCAATGAAAACCTAACTAAAAAGAGTAAGTACTAATTAAGTATAAGATTGGGAGACATGATCTAACAGTTATTTGTGTGAAAAAGTCTCATCGTAGAAGTTCTTACTGGTACGAAGTTGAAATCTGATTTCCTGAAATACATAAAGCTAGGTCTGAGTTCTACACCGAGGAACCAAATGAACCAATGGAAATCCACTTCTGTCCAAAAGGGATATTTTTAACTTCCACAAATAGCTGGTGATAGTTTCCATCTGCCCTGCACTGGTTATTTCTCACTTGGGAGATTATTTTCAGTTTTGAAGGATGGTTTTCATGAGAGACAAAGATAAACAATGGGCTCTCAGGAGGAGGGTGGCTAGGACAGCACAGGGTTTAACATCACCCATTCTTGAAAAAAATAGAGGTTCAGCCAAGGAAAACAAAGGCTTAGAAGAGAAAGAGAAAAAAATGTCTTTTCACATACTTTAATTACGTCAAATGGAAGAAAGTATACTTTATCATTTTCTTTTCTTTGGCAAAACTAGGAATAGTCATTAAGAGTTTCAGAAAGGCAGATTTTATTTTATGTTATTGTATCTTTCTGAGACAGATTCTCACTCTCTCACCTGGGCTGGAGTACAGTGGTGCGATCTTGGCTCACTGCAACCTCCATCAGAAAGGCAGATTTTAAATCAATACAAGCAAAAGTTTCAACCAATATGGTATTTCCATAGTGTCTGTCATGGGTTACACGTGAGTCACATATGTTTGTTATTTTCTTGGAAGAACCAGTTGACGCAAAGACTCTTCAGTCTTTAAATAGACTTCCCATCCCCCACCCAGTCAATAACCAAGAGCAGGGACAGTGTCTGCACAGCATTCTATCTATATGGACTGGGACAATGTTGGGTAAGAGCTTTATAGGTGTACGTTCACTAGATAAAATGATTATTGGTTATATATCTGTCTTCTTATTTCAAAAGCGATTTTCTACCTCTGTCGCAAGCTATTGTGAATGCTTATATAACTGACTTCAATTATTAAAATGTTAATTTGTACTTTTAACCTATGTTAATAAGCACATAGCAGAACTTGATCCCTATTTTCTAAGGCAGAATTAAATATTGCCTTATTTTAAAAAATATATATATATATTGCCTTATTTAGTTTCCATACACTGTATACAAAGTGTTACTATATCCTGCCACACTGTACAATATTGATGTGTTTATTTCCCCCATGAAACACTCCAAGAAGAGGGACTATGTCTTATCAAATTCTGTATAAAAGCATTGGAGGGCCTAGCTAATTAACAGGATAAGAAGAAATAGTCTAGGCTGAGTGTGGTGGCGCACACCTGCTAAGCCCAGCACTTTGGGAGGCCAAGGTAGGAGGATCGCTTGAGGCCAGGAGTTCAAGACCAACTTGGGCAACAAAGCACAACCCTATCTCTACAAAAATTTTTATTAAAAAAGCCAGGCATGTTGTCTTACGCCTGTAATCCCAGCACTTTGGGAGGCTGAGGAAGGAGAATTGCTTGAACCTGTGAGGTGGAGGTTGCAATGAGCTGAGATCACACCACTGCACGCCAGCCTGGGTGACTGAGCAAGACTCCGTCTCAAAAAAAAAAAAAAAAATTTTTTTTTTAAAATTAGCCAGGCCTGGTGGTGTGGCCCCTGTAGTTCTAGCTACTCAGGAGGCTGAGGTGGGAGAACTGCTTGAGCCCAGAAGTTTGAGGTTGCAGTGTGATATGATTGCACCATGTCACTCCAGCCTGAGCAACACAGTGAGACACTATCTCAAAAAAAAAGTAAATTGCAAGAAACAGAATAAGTAATGTTAAAAAAGAGAACTTTTATAATTGCACCAGAAAATGTAAAGTTCTGAAATAAATCTAATGCAAATTATATTTATGGAAAAAATAATAAAACTTTATTCAAAATCTTAAAAAATATTTGAATATTTTTTAAGTGGAGAGAAATATCATACTTATGGAGCAAAAGAGCAAAAGAAACATCGTAAAGATTTTGATTCTCCACAAATTGAGAATTAGATTCAGTAGAAATTCCAACCAAATCCCAGTGGAATTTTTTGTGGAATCAACAAACTGGTGCTAGAATTTATGTGGAAGAAGAATATCCCAGATCAGTTACTATGGTCCTGAAGAACTATGTCAGAGAACACGTCCTGCCAGATACCAAGACTTAACACATTTGTAGTCATTAAGACATTGGGATACAAGATCAGGGTAGACAAACAGTGGAAGAAAATAGTGAGCTTAGAAACAGATCAGTGCATAAACTTGATACAGGACAAAACTGGAATTGTAGATCATGGAGGAAAAGGGGAGAAAAAATTAAAAGGCTCTGGGAAAAATGATTATCAATATGGAAAA
The DNA here is from genome assembly GCA_963573385.1 of Cacajao melanocephalus. Classification (NCBI taxonomy): domain Eukaryota; kingdom Metazoa; phylum Chordata; class Mammalia; order Primates; family Pitheciidae; genus Cacajao; species Cacajao melanocephalus. The sequence goes on from CAUYLG010030804.1 coordinate 13,908, forward strand.
AAATTAAATAGGATCTCTACCTCATATTATACCCAAGAATTAATTCCAGATTAGCCAATGACTTAAATATAAAACCAAACTTTAAAATATGTTAGGCCTAGGCTCAAGCAATCTGCCTGCCTCAGCCTCCCAGAGTGCTAGGATTGCAGGTATGAGCCACCTACAATCCTAGCACTCTGGGAGGCTGAGGCAGGCGGATTGCTTGAGCCCAGGAGTTTGAGACCAGCCTGGGCTACATAGCAAGACCCTGACTCTACCAAAAAAAAAAAAAAAATTAGCTGAGTGTGGGTGTGTGTGCCTGTAGTCCCGGCTACTCACGAGGCTAAGGTGGAAGAATTGCTTTAGCTTGGGAAGTTAAGACTGCAGTGTGCTTTGATCACATCACTGCACTCCAGCCTGGGTAACAGAGAGAGACACTGTCTCAAAACAAAACAAAACAACAAAACATCTTAGGCAACTGTACCAGTCAGGGTTCTCCAGAGAAACAGAACCAACAGGATGGATAGACAGATAGATAGATAGATGATAGATAGACAGACATTTATTATGAGGGAATGGCTCACATATTTTTATGGAGGCTAGAAAATCCCACAGTTTGCCACTGCAAGCTGGGAGCTCAGAAAAGCCAGTGATGTCATTCCAGTCCAACCTCAAAAGCCCGAGAACCAGAGAGCCAATGTTACAGGTCCCAGTCGAAATCCAAAAGCCCAAGAACCAGGAGTCCTGCCTGAGAGCAGAGGAAAAAGGATATCCCAGCTCCATAAAAGAGAACAAATTTGCCTTTCCTTTTCCCTTTTGTTCTATTTGGGCCCTTAACAGATTAGAGGATGCCACTTACATCAGTGAGGGAGATCTTTGCTTAGTGTACCAATTCAAATGCTAATCTATTCCAGAAACGCACTTACAGACACACTCAGAAATTAATATTTTGCCAGCTAACTGAGCATCCCTTAGCCTAATCAAGTTGACACATTAAATTAACTGTCAGAGAAACCAAGATGTCCTTCACTAGGTGAACTGTGGCACATCTATACTATTAAATATTATTCTGTGATAAAAATAAATAAGCTATCGAGCCATGAGAAAACATGGAGAAACTGGGTTCCCCAACATGTGTCTATAATCCTAGCTACTCGGGAGGCTGACGCAGGAGGATTGCTTGAGCCCAGGAGCTTGAGTCCAGTCTGGGCAACACAGCAAGGCTCCATCTCTAAAAACAAAAAACTAAACAACATGGCTGGGCGCGGTGGCTCATGCCTGTAAACCCAGCACTTTGGGAGGCCAAGGCAGATGGATCACTTGAGGTCAGGAGTTGGAGATGAGCCTGGCCAACGTGGTGAAAGCCCACCTCTACTAAAAATACAAAAATTAGCTGGGCCTGGTGGCTTGCACCTGTAGTCCCAGCTACTTGGGAGGCTGAGGCAAGGAGAATCGCTTGAACCTGGGAGGAGGAGGTTGCAGTGAGCCGAGATCATGCCACTGCACTCTGGCCTGGGCAACAGAGCAAGACTCCATCTCAAAAAAAAAAAAAAATCAATATTGGTCCATCAACTGCAATAAATATACTCCACTAATACAAAATTTAGAAAAACAAATAGGGAAAACAGGAAGTAGGGAAAGAAAGGAGATATCACTCTTATTTCATAAATATGTGTGATTATTATATGTCAACCAAAAGTAAGAGGAAAAAATATCGATCAGGTTGCACACCTTGAATATATACAATTTTTGTTTTTCCATTACACTGCACTAGACCTGAAAAAAATAAGGAAACTGCACTAGACCTGAAAAAAATAAGGAAATAGACAAAACATAAAAATTATAGAGTAATCTAGGCATGAATGCATATTTCAGAGAAGAAGACACATGAATGGTCAAGAGACAAATGAAGAGATGTTTGCCTTCATTAATACAAACTTAAAATAATAAAAGCACCCTCTCCAGTTTGGCCAAAATCAAAAAGACTGACAATACCAAGTGTTAGTGAGAATGTGGACATCTGTAGTCTGACACACTGCTAGAGGTAGGTTAAATTGGTACAATAACTTTGGAAAACAATTTGACCTTATTTTGTAATGTTGAATGTGCATTCAGCCCATGACCCAGGAATATTCACTTCTAAGTATATACGACAGAAAAATTATTGTACTTGGTTACCAGGAGTAAAGAATGTTAATGACAGTGTTGTTTTTTAAAACTAAAAACCTCAGCTGGGTGTGGTGGCATGCACCTATAGTCCCAGCTACTCATGAGAATGAGGTAGGAGGATTGCTTAAGCCTAAGAGTTTGAGGCTGCAGTGAGCCATGTTTCCAGCCTGGGTGACACAGTGGGACTCTGAGTATAGAAGTAATAATAATAAAAAATAAAACTAGAAATCTGGAAACTCAAATGTCAATTGACCAACTAATTGTTAAATTGTTATAGTTTATGCAAAAGAATATGATCCAGCAGTGAAAATGATTAAGCTATTTTAACATATCCGTGTATGGATGACTCTCACAAATGTGATATTGAGTAAAAATAAACAAGAAACCGACAAGTAACAGAGGAGCTATACAAAGGTTGAAACAGATAAACCTAACAATATGTGCCTAGAGATATAGACGTATGAGATAAAGCTGCAAAAAGAAGAAAGTAAATAACACAAAATTCAAATCATTTTTAATTTAGGAGGATGCTGACACAGTGAGAAGGGGTATCTAGGGTTTTAGAAAGGCACTGGCTTTCGAATGGTTTGTTCACTTCTCCCTTAAAGAATTTTGAAAAACTATGTATTTGCTCCTATATTTTAAAGTCAACATCTAAAATTTTTCATCATAATGAAACATATTTTGCAATAGTTGCAAAGAATGTAAATTCTAGCATGTTGCAAATATTGACATTCAAAAATAAAATAGGCTGGACACAGTGGCTCATGCCTGTAAATCCCAGCACCGAGGTAAGAGGATTGTCTGAGCCCAGGAGTTGGAACCGAGCTTGGGTGACATAGGGAGAGCCCCATCTTCACAAAAAAAGAAAAAGGAGACAGTTGTGGTGGCACACACCCGTGGTCCCAGCTACTCAGGAGTCTGAGGTGGGAGAGTTGCTTGAGGCTGAGAAGTCGAGTGTGCAATTAGCTATGATTGGGCCACTGCAAATCCAGCCTGGGTGACAGAGCAAGACCCTGTCTCTAAAAATAAATATGTAAATAAATTTTAAACTAAAACTTGTATCTCTTTTAAGAGTATCCTATGGAATCTATAAGTTGATACTACTATCATCCAACAATTGAAAACATTCATGAATAAGCTCTTTAGCATTACAAAAGTAATTCTTTTTTTCTACTTGAATCTTATTTCTAGTCTATTCCTCCATAGACTTTTATCCTAATATAATACATTTTATGGTTGAACAACTTCTGTTGGTAACACCATCGTATTTATTCCAAACAAAATATGCATATAATTGTAATTCTTAATATTTATCTAGTTTCCTGAAGTTAGAAAGCTCTATGATAAAAAATTCTTTGAGTTATCTTTATAGTTACTATCAGTATGCATTTTATAAAAAATCCTTAAATACATGATAAATATTGATAATCATTAAACATAAAAAGTAAAATTTAATGGAAATACATCTCTTGATGAGAAGTATAAAATACATCTCTTGATGAGAAATACATCTCTTGATGAGAAGTAAAACCATAGAAAAAGTATAGCTGCTTTTTCTCTGGTTTTAACAAAGATAAATGTTTATACTGGTGAGAGCTGCAAATACTAGGGGTTATCTTACTTAAAAGTTTTTTATTTGGCCAGGTGCTGTGGCTCACACCTGTAATCCCAGCACTTTGGGAGGTGGAGACGGGTGGATCACGAGGTCAGGAGTTCAAGACCAGCGTGACCAATCTGGTAAAACTCCATCTCTACTAAGAATACAAAAATTAGCCAGGCATGGTGGCATGCCTGCAGTCCCAGATATTCAGTAGACGGAGGCAGGAGAATTGCTTGAACCTGGGAGGCAGAGGTTGCAGTGAGACATGATTGTGCGATTGCACTCCATCCTGGGCCACAGAGTGAGACTCCATCTCCAAAACACAACAACAAAAAAATTTATTCCCAGGAGATAGAAAATGGTAAGAAAATGGTTTTAACAAAGATAAAAATTTATACTGATAAGAACTGCAGGGACTAGGGGTTACCTTATTTAAAATTTTTTTTAACCATGGAGCTAGAAAATGGTAAGCATTTTATAGGATGAAATAAAATGAAAAATCACTTTAAGTACAAAACATTTCTTAATATAATTGCTAAAATGGGTTTTAATTACTACATTGAATAACACATACCGAAGCTGAAAGAAATTCCATACAAGTTTTTTCTTTGGAGTTTTATCCAAAGTTATCATGAAGATTTTGGCAGGTCCCAAAAATATTCCAGTTACATTGAAAAAAACCAAAATCACTCTTTCAGTTTCAGCTGATGAAGTTGTTTTTATTTCCAGTAAATGACACATCCTAAGAAAGTATTGGGCATCGCTGAAAAGAAGTTCTTCTACTTAAATATACAGAAAATAAAAGCCCAAATATTGAGTGCTGAGTATTTCTTACCCCTTCTCTTTTTGTTTTGCCCTTCCAGGACTCTTTCTCAGTCTTTGAAAATGGGCTGGGGAAAGAAGAGGTGAACGTTTTCATGGTCATCACCCATTCCTTTGTCCTCATCACCATCAAATGTCTGAATTCAGAACACCTTCAGGGCCCAGAATACTCAATTCTGTAGCTGGGATTACAGGCGCATGCCACCATGCCTGGCTAATTTTTGTATTTTTAATAGAGACGGGGTTTCACCGTATTGGTCAGGCTGGTCTCGAACTCCTGGCCTCAGGTTATCCACCCTCCTCAGCCTCCCAAAGTTCTGGGATTATAGCCATGAGCCAAAAAAAAAAAAACCAAAGACACAGGGAAGCCTGCGGATTTTTATGCTTAGCTTGACGAAGTGGATAGTCCTGTGGAGGTGTGATTGGTCAAAGAGGATCTGATCTAATGGAAATAAACTAGGGGAACTTAGCAAGGCATGCGTGTTCAGATTCCTCTCTGTGTCCCGTGTCTTCTCCCAGGTTCAGGAAGGGCACCTCTTGAATGAGGGTTTTATGATCTGCTTCAGCAAAGAAAGGTGAAGGGAAGGTAAGAGTGACCTTCTACCTCTGTCATTTTCTCAAATGCCAAGGTGCTACAATTCTGGGAAATGATCTGAACCTCATCAGCCTGAGAGTTGGAGGAAAATGTAAAATGTTCACAACTAGCGGGAGGACTTCTTTTATACGGAGAACTGTCTTATTATGGAGAAAACAAAAAGCTCCTTTAAGGGCTAGATTGGAAGGAGCTTGGTAGGCAAAGAGATAGGTTAGTAGTTTTAAACTAAACATGAAAGAATTCAGGTATAAAGGAAAGCAGAGAGAAGTGGGGAGGAGAATAGGGCAGGAGGGAGTAACCAAGGAACCTAGCTGGGGCTGGACCTATAGGAAAAGAAGAAACTGCAAAATTTGCTGGTAGAAGGGATGCTGAAGCATCTTTTAGAAATAGTGACATCCAATATGGAATGTTAAGGCTTTTGAATGTCTGCCACATTGCTTCCCTGGTCCTGTCTCATCTTCAGTAAATGGTCACACACAGATGCTAAATGTGGATAGTGGGAAAGAGAGAAGCAGGTGAGGACCCAGAAGGACCAGAAACAGGAGTCTAGATGAAGAAATGCCCAGGCATTGGTAAAATCTTGCAGCTGGCATAGGACTTTGCATACAATATGCAATCTTAGGCTTGGGCTAATGTATCTGAATTCCACAAGACAGAATGGCTTTGCTGGGATCTAGGATACATATGTGTCGGCACAAGCAGTATGCAAAATATGCCTCTGTCAACTTCAACTTAATAAATGAATTTGCTAACGAAAGATGCTAGCAAATGAATATGCTGGAAAATGTCTTGAATTATTGGTAGGTATAAAGCGAGAGAATTCTGCTTTACGATGTTTAATATTAATGGAAACAATTTTTAAAGTATAATGCTCAAAAGCATTTAAGTGATTGTCTTCCCCTTACCTTTTCTTGTAATAAAAGACTCTAAGAAATACAGATTTGGATGCTACTTGCAGGGTTTGAGAAAAAAGCAAAAGCAATAAAAGGAGCCCAAAGCAAGCACGGTCAGTTCTGTTTTTGGCAATAATTCCACTGTGGTAGGGCACAGTCGTTATGCTATGGTCTGAATGCATGCCCCCAAAATTCGTATGTTGAAACATAATCTGCAATGCTGTAGTATTAAGAGATGGGGCTTTTGGGAGGTGAGATTAGGCCATCAACACCCCAGCCTCATGAATGAGCTTAGTGCCCTTATAAAAACGGCCCGAGGCTGAGCATGGCGGCTTGGCACCGTGGCTCATGCCTGTAATCCCAGCACTTTGGGAGGCCAAGGCAGGCTGATCACTTGAGGTTAGGAGTTTGAAACCAGCCTGACCAACATGAAGAAACCCTGTCTCTGCTAAAAATACAAAATTAGCCTGGTGTAGTGGTGCATGCCTTTTATCTCAGCTGCTTGGGAGGCTAAGGCAGGAGAATCACTTGAACTTGAGAGGTGGAGGTTGTGGTGAGCCGGGATCACGCCATTGCCCTCCAGCCTGGGCAACAAGAGCAAAACTCCAACTCAAAAAAAAAAAAAAAAAAGTACAAAAGTTAGCCGGGTGTGGTGCTGGGCGCCTGTAATCCCAGCTACTCAGGAGGCTGAGGCAGGAAAATCACCTGAACCTGGGAGGCGGAGATTATAGTGAGCCGAGATCGTGCCACTGCACTCCAGCCTGGGTGACAGATTGAGACCCTGTTTCAAAACAAAATAGAAATAGAAATAAAAATTAAAATTAAAAAATAAAAGAGGCCCAAGGGAACTTGTTCACTCCTTCTGACAAGTGGGGACACAGGTAGAAGTGCCTTCTTTGAGGGGGAGAGCAATGCCTCAACAGATACTAAATCTGCTGGCACCTTGATCTTGAGCTTTCCAGCTTCCAGAACTGTGAACAATAAATTTGTTTATAAATTACCTAGTCTAAGGTTTGTTTTTTTTTTTAGATAGAGTCTCGTTCTGTCACCCAGGCTGTAGTGCAGTGGAGCGATCTTGGCTTACTGCAACCTCCACCTCCCAGGTTCATGTGATTCTCCTGCCTCACCCTCCTAAGTAGCTGGAATTATAGGCATCCACCACCATGTGCGGTTAATTTTGTATTTTTAGAAGAGATGGGGTTTCAACATGTTGCCGGGGCTGGTCTTCAACCCCTGACCTCAGGTGATCCACCCACCTCGTCTTCGCAAAGTGCTGGGATTACAGGCATGAGCCTAGTCTAAGGAATTTTGTTACAATAGCCCAAATGAACCAAGATACATTATCATCCAAGATTTGTAGCCAGAAGCTAATTACTTCCCACCCTCTTTCCTGTTACCACCCCCACTCCCCCAACTCCAGTTTACTGTCTGGAGTCCTGAAATAGCCTCTTAACTGGTTCCCTTGCTTCTCTCTTTGTCTTCCTTACTGTCTGTTCTCAACGTGTGGCTGGAGAGATTTTAAAAAACATATAAACCAGATATACTATATAATCCTCAGCTCGTATCTCAGCAGTAACTCCCCATAGCAATCAGAGGAACAGCCCAAGGCATTTGCAATGGCCCCCAACCCCCCATGAGCTGCCTCCCTACACCTCTTGTGTTCATTTCCTTTCTCTCAGCCCTCACTCACTCTGCCTGAGTCTTACTGGCCAGACAAATGTTTTTCCATTTTGCCAGGCCTGCTCCTGTTTTAGGGCCTTTGCTCTGGATGGTTCCTCTTTCTGGAATATTCTTTACCTAGAAATCTACTTGGTTAACTCTTTCACCTCCTTCCAGTCTTTGATTAAATGTGGCCTTCTCAATGAGGCCAACCCTGACCACCCTATTAAATACTGCAACATATGGGCTGCAGTATATCCCCTGCTGTGCTTTTTCTGTTTTTCTACACACTTATGATCATCTAACATCATAATATTATTTTAAATGTTTTTTGTTTATGTCTTTCCGTGGCAGAGTGTAGGCTCTGTGAAGGGAAAGATTTTGTTTGTTAATTGATGTGTATCCCAAGCACCTAGAACAGTGGTTTATAACTAATAGTTCTTTAATAAATATTTGCTAAACGTTGAGTCCATTTTCAAAAGCAAAAGCCCTGTTCCCCGAAGTGTAATCTGGGGAAGGTTACTTCTGAAGGATGTACACAAAACAAATCCTGTGGTCAGCTAATTTTGATGTCCCCTTCTTTGAAACTGATGTGAGTACTTAGTAGTATATTTTTTGTGATCTCTGTGAACATCAAAGCTTACTTTACAGGATACTCAAGGAGATCAACCAATAATGATGGAACAGTGTTTAGAAATGAAATGAAAGTTGCAGCAATGATACATTAGGAGTATAAGAAGAGAGCCTAATGAATAGAGGCAAATACTTACTTTAGTGCTATAAATAACATTTCACTGTACACTCAGCATTTAGGGCTGGCCAGTCTAATGTGCTGACGGAAGCCCACACAGACTCAGAACAACAAGCTGGGTCATGAGGACTTAAGTGAGAAGAGAAGAGACAGTCATGAGTTCAGCTGGCTGCATTGATTGCCTGGAAACTATCCGCCCATTCATTCCAAAACATTGTTGTGCTTGGTACTTTCATTGGCCCTGGAAAGCAGGCTGCAGAACAGAGTGAAGAGTAAGGGAAAAATACAAGAGTTGAGGGAGATTCCAATTGTTTTCCAAGGCAAATATAAAGTCTTGAATTGAGGGGTTAACATGGTGCAGCTCCCTGAAGCCTAAGGTGACAGTGGCCTCAGCAACAACACCCAAGGTGGAGTTAGAATAAAGGATGGGGAGGGTGAGGCCAAGCATCTCCAGGTACTCAGTGGCTTCAGGGCATTAGGCAAAGCCAGAGCTTGCCCTTTTTTCTTACTGCAGCCAACCATGGAATCCGGGTAGCACAGGCTTTGGTCTGTCTTTATGTGTTCAAACATTATCTTCAATCACACTTCGTTATTCATAGGAAACTTCTTTCACAACAGTAACTATTTGGAACACAAAGAAGTAGGAAGTATGGAAAGTGCTTCTGAACAACCAGGATGGAATGGCGTGGAGTTTATCTGCTTAAGATAAAAATACTTCACTTCTTTAGGAACTCAGGCACTCTGCCAACGCCGAGTGACTCTAGGGAGACTTGTAGAACTCCCCAGATCACAGGAGGACCAAAGTGGCAGGCAAGGTAGGGACAAGTGAAATACAAGAGCAGAAGGAGAGATGGAAACACTGGGAAGTAGACACAGTAGTTGAGAAGGTGTACCTCTCTGGGCATAGTTCAGTGCAAGGACAAACGCTTGGTGTGTCAGTGGACTTCAAGACGTTGCTGTATTGCAGGATGGGTTCTTGTTTACAACAATGCCTGAGTCATCAGTAATGATTAAGCTTAGATCACTAACTCTGTTTTAGTATTCAGGGTCATGTGCAATGGATTTTAGAAATATCTCCCTCCACCAAAGCTAAGGCAAAAATAAAATATTAGTGCATAAACGGTAGGCTTCAGCTATGCACAGCTTGTTTAGGTTTTTTGAACAAAATCACTCCTTCAGTTCTTAAATCTGCTGCAAGGGATCATTATTCTTATTTCTACTTCACAGAGGAGGAAGCTGGGGCTTCATGAAGTTCATTGATTTGCTCAAAGTCCGTCTCCAAACTAGTAAAAGGCAGTACTGGTTTTTCATACTCAGTTGTTTTGCTCTAAAGGCTGAGTTCTTGGCCTTCTGGCCTCAAGAGATCTTCCTGCTTTGGCCTCCCAAAGTATTAGAATTGCAGGTGTGAACCACTGCACCTGTAATTCCAGGTCTAATACTTTTCTAATATTCTTAAGGAAAAATATGCCGTAACATAGCTGTCATAGCTAAATCTGGTATATGTTCAGTTATATTAGTTTTTTCATTTTCTGAAGATGTGCAACTATAAAAACAATGTTTACCTGTGATCCCAAGCTTGGAAAATAGGCAGGCAGGCAGGTAGCAAGGGATGTTCCAAGCAAATACACATCCGTTGAGCTAAAACATGAAGAAATGGATCACTGATTGAAATACATAAATTACCTGAAGTTTTGTGGATGATGCTTAAAGAAACTGCTCAAAAAACAATGGTGATACCTGTCATGGGTCAATTTAGACCATTCGTCAGATCGGCTCTCAGATGTTAAGCCTGGAATTTAATGTCCTAGGCAGGCAACAATTTCTGTTATTTTCCTGAAGGGGGACTCCTAGTATAATAAAAAAATTTCCGTATAGTGAAAAAGAAGAGAATATCCAAGTGTGAACCCTACACTTGCTGTCTACTAGATGGAGAAGCTAGCTGCAAGTTATTAGAGACAGTATTCGCTTGAATAAAAATGGAGATGACATAATACAAATGATAAACACCTCCTCTTCCGACTTCATAGGGTTGCTGGGAGGATCAAAGGGGACAAGTGAGTATGCTCTGTGAATATATAGTATCATTACATTAATACGTAGTATTATTAAAATGGTAATTCTATTTTTACATGGGTTATATAATTTCAGATGGCTTACCTTTAGTTTCATTGGTGATTGTTTTTGGTTGAATCTAGACTGAGAGTATCATTAGAGTTTTATCTCCTTGAGGATTTATACCTTTGTAAATGTTGAGGATGGTTTCAATTCAGTTTTGTTGTTTGATTTGAGTTGGTATGTGAAGTAGGAGGTATGGAAAGTGCCTCTGGATATCCACGATAGAATGGCATGGAGTTTATCTATTTGAAATAAAAATACTTCACATATTTTAGGAACTTTTCAGGCACTCTGCCAAAGCCTAGTGACTCTACAGCAATTTATAGAGTTTTTATTAGTCAGTCCATGGTAACATGGTAACAGGGACCAATATGCTAGAATCTTTTTCAGGTCTTTTTGTGCCTGGCTTTAATTTTTGAACAGTCTTCAGGATGTGCAGTCAGTCTCCTGAATAATGTCACATTCTGAGCATGGTTCCATAAGAAAGATTTACAAAACTGACCTTGATATCAAGCCTCACTGTACTGCAAGTAGAAAACAGGAGAGACAGCCTGTCTGTGGCATCACCCCATCACCTCATTTTGAACAGTAAATGTAATGCCTTGTCTACAAAAATAACAAGGCTGTATCAGGTGTGTGGGCTGGCCTCTTGATAAAGAGAAAAATACGATGTTTTGGAGGAGGCAATGCATAATGACGAAGAGCCCAGGCTCTGAAATCAAACTGACATGTTTTACTTAAGCTCCCTAAATACAACCAAGTTACTTAAGCTCCCTTAACCCCAGTTTTCACATCTATAAAATATTGTTATAACCACCACAGGGTTATTGTCACTGGTAAATGAAACAGCTTTTGTAAGGTGATATCTAACATATGATAATAATTATTATGAACCTACAATTGATAGAGGATGGAAACAGAGAAACTGATGAAGGAAAAGAGAGCGATGTGTCCATGGTCCTGCTGTTATACGTCTTAGAATCACGTAAGCAACTTTTCCAAAGCCTGTTTCATTCATCTGTAGTGTAACCGATCTATTCTCTTGGTACTGGGTTATCCAATAGTTCTTTTAGCATTAATTGTACTACAGTATCTATAGAACAGAACAATTAAGTTCTGTGACATTTTGTTTATAAGATCTATAACCATAGTTACTACATTTTTATTGTTTTAGATGTAATCTCACTCTGTCACCCAGACTGGAGTGCAGTGGTGCTATCTCCACTCACTACAACCTCTGCTCCCCTGGGGTTTGAGCAATTCTCCTGAGTCAGCCTCCCAGGTGGCTGGGATTGCAGGTGCCTGCCACCACATCTGACTAATTTTTATATTTTTAGTAGAGATGGGGTTTCACCATGTTGGCCAGGCTGGTCTCAAACTCCTGACCTCAGGTGATCTGCCTGCCTTTGCCTCCCAAAGTGCTGGGATTACAGGCATGAGCCACCATGCCCAGCCATTTTTAAAACAAAAATTTAGACTAGGTTATGATTTGTGTTTTGTTAGGGAGAAAAACACCTGTTTAAGGCTAATATATGTATATATTATATATATGGTATACCTGGTGTATATATATATGTATATATAAAATATATACATATGTATATATATATAAAACATATATACTGATGAAAGAGAGCAATATTTATAAACCTGTGTTATATATATATAAACTGTGTAATATATGTATATATAAACTTGTGTAAGGCTAACATGTATATTTAAAACTTTACACATATATATTTATAAATAAATATATATATACACACACACACACACATATATATATTGCCTATGTGAGGACTATTTTTTGAAGTCTCAAAGGCATAGCTTTGTAGAAAATTATAAAGGGTTTGAGGCACTTGCTCCAGAAATACTACCCAAACTGACCTACTTCTGTTTTCCCAGAACTCATATCTGAGTGTTGATTTTTTTTTTTTTAAACAAAGCCCCTTCTGCTCTATATACCTCACTTCAGCTGTCATGTAGCTCAAGATAAGATGAATGTTGCTCCAACGCTGGTCATTGCCCAGGACTATCTGATATTAAATGAACCTATCTAGCCTAGTAATCTTCAAGTATATGCCTGTTTTTGTGTGTGTGTGTGTGTGTGTCTGTCAGTCTCTGTTTGTAGTGTGGGTTTGCTTGTGAGTAGTAGAGATTATCAGCTGGTGGTGACATCTCCATTCGGTTAGGTTGTGGGACTGGTGGAACAGACTTATTTATTATTATTATTATTTTTTGAGACAGAGTCAGTCTCTGTCACCCAGGCTGGAATGCAGTCACGTGATCTCAGCTCACTGCAACCTCTGCCTCCCAGGTTCAAACAATTCTTCTGCCTCAGCCTCCTGAGTAGCTGGGACTACAGGTGCGGGCCTCGGCTAATTTTTGTATTTTTAGTAGAGACAGGTTTTCATCGTGTTGGCCAGGATGGTCTAGATCTCCTGACCTCGTGATCCACCCCGCATCAGCCTCCCAAAGTGCTGGGATTCTAGGCATAAGCCGCCACGCCCGGCCTATACGGATATTTTTTTTTCCTCCTCCACAGGGGACATAGGTTGAGAAGCTCTGTCCTGGCAATTTAATGTTCAGTGCAGTTTGATGGTGATAAAACTCCTGAAGGAAGCAAGAGCGAGGCCTGAGCCTTGGAGATGTAGTTGTTGCCAGACAGGCCTTTAGTTTACTTTGAAGCTGGAGGCCACATTGATAGTAGAATCTGCCGGAAAGAAAGTCATTGCCTGTGGGATCGATGGTCCACCAGCTGATCTTTACGCTCCGCTGGTTTCCAGGTGGAGGCTGGGGGCCACGTGAGCTCACTTTCTTTGGTTTTCTACCCAGCAGCCCGGAATATTGCCTTCCTGAAACGCTTTTTCATCAGCTAGCGATTCCTGGAAAGGATCTTCAAGATTTTTAAGTTTCTCAGAACCTAACGATAACTTGGAAAAGTTTTCCAAGTCACAGTGATGCATGAGTGTCTGGGGGCAGAGAAGTTAAGGAGCAAGGTGCCCTTTCTGAGGACCGGTGGCATGCAAATGAGTTATCAGCATGTACACAGAACAGTAAACACCGTTTCTCACAGAGGTGAAATACTTCTCACTCCAGAGACGGAAGTGACCCGAAGCTAGCAGTCCCCTGTACTTCCTCGTGTGACACCGAGCACATCAGATCAGGGTGCAGGAAGCACCGAGCACGTCAGATCAGGGTGCAGGAAACTATGCGTAGCGCAGAGAAGGGAACAGACCGTAGGGAGTCTGGTGGCTGCGGCGCCCGCTGGCAGCGCAGGGTCTCTGGAGCTTCCAGCCACTGACAGAGGAACCCGTGCGGCTGGAAAGGGAAACGCAGCCACTCAGCCGCTTCCACCGCGCCGGCGAAACCAAAAAAGGGTGGGATGGGCGGGGTGGGTGGCGCGCTCCAGTGCAGGCGCCCGCCGGGTGAGGTCGCGGCGTCAGGCGGGGAGCTCGGACTACAGGCCTGGGAGGAGGAAAGGAGCGTCCCGCCTCCCGGGGCCGCGCGCCACCCGCTGCAGGGCCAGGCGGCGGCCTTGGTGAGGGCCGGGCTGGGCGGGCCAGGAGGCGCTCGGGGGCCGGACTCTGAGTCCCCACTTTCCTCCCTCCTTCCCTCCTCTCGGGGCCGTCCCGAGCGGCCCGGCCAATGGGCGCGGAGAGGAGGGGAGCGGGAAGCGAGGCGCGTTGGGCCCGGCCCTCCTACGGCGCCCGTGGCCTCAGCGCCAGCGCCAACGCCAAGTTTGCGCCCCGAGAGTTTGCGCCGGTTTGCGTCCGCCGGCCTCCCGTTCGCTCCCGCGCGAACCAGGCGGCCGTGCGCCCCTCGGTGCAACCACCCCCGAGCCCCCGGGCGGGAGGACGCCGAGCAGGCGGTGTTGCGGGCGGGGGCCGGGGCAGCCACCTCCCGAAGATGCAGGATGGCAGCAGAGCCGCAGCCGTCCAGCTTCTCCTACCGCACCACCGGCTCCACCTGCCTGCACCCGCTCAGCGAGCTCCTGGGCATCCCGCTGGACCAGGTAACCGCGGGCCGCGAGCGCAGCGACCCCAGCTCCACGGCGATCGCGGGCGTGGGGCGGGCGAAAGTGTTATCCACCGTCCCTCCGCCTCCATGGCGTATTTTACAGCCACACACTAGACAGACAGTTGGGCGTTTTTTTTTTTTTCTTCTTGAGTTGGTGCTAGTTTTTCCTCCTTGTAAGTGTGAAAAATATGGTACAGCCTGCGCGGCAAGTTCGATGGAACTTTTTTTTTAAGTTTGGGATTACCTCCTTTCCTGTAATCAAGTTGTAAAGTAGTCTGATAAATGAAACCAGTGTTTCTTTCATCAGTGTCCTCAAGCCGTTATTATTTTTAATTTAGATAACCCTACTTAAAAAAACCAGGGCGATTAATCTGTACACTGTAGTCTATAGATTTTGAATAAAAGACCTGGGTTTTAGACTTCTGCGGCGAGGCTTGTTCAGGGGTGACAGTTATTTTGTACCATGTGTGATGCGGGGCACACAAGGACGCTTTGGTTTTCCCAGGACGTTTTCCCAACCTTTATTCGGTTGGCTCACTTACCTGGGGCTGGGGCTTCTGAGTAGGATAGGTTAATGGGAAGACAGGGGCCCCAGTGAAGTTATTTGAACTGTCCAGGAATTATCTACAATCATTAAGATTAAAAATGGCAACAACAGTGATTCCTGGCAAGAAACCTTCCTGAAGATGAAGCCTGTCTTACTCATTTCCTTGTCTCTTCAGGTGCTGCAGGCTAGATCGGGGGCATACTTAGTAGTGAGCCAATCAGTAAATGTTGATTTAAATGGAATTGGGCAGGGCATGTGGGGGAAGGGGGGGACCCACTGCGCTCCTGTTTTGCCTGGTTTTCTTCTCCTTCCTCTCACCAGTGCTCCTTTTCCTTTGCTTTTCACGAGAGCATACTTGCTGTCTTTTCCACACAGCCCTTCAGCAGTGAGAAAGTGAGACCTGGACATTAGCTTTATTCCGGTCCTGTTTACTGAGCCACCCTCATACCTGGCTCACTCTGAAGACCTGACTTAGAACTCCACCTGATGAGTCCATTGTCTTCTCATCAGTTGCAAAATCCAGAAAGTCAGGAACTTGGGAAGGGTTTCAGGTGCCAAAGCATGTGCTTTTTGTAAATTACTCTTTAGTTTCTAGTGAGGATGAGATAGACCTCAGGACCCAGGCGGAGACAGACATAATAGCAATTTTTTTTTTTTTTTTTTTTTTTTTTTGTCGAGACAAAGTCTCCTGTCGCCCAGGCTGGAGTGCAGTGGCATGATCTTGGCACACTGCAACAGCCCCCCTTCCCAATTCAGGCAATTCTCCTCAGCCTCCTGAGAAGCTTGGACTACAGGTGCCAGCCACCATGCCCAGCTAATTTCTTTTGTATTTTAGAGTTTCACCATGTTGCCCAGGCTAGTCTCGAACTCCTGAGCTCAGGTAATCCTCCCGCCTCAGCCTCCCAAAATGCTAGGATTAGAGGTGTGAGCCATCACGCCCAGCCAGCAGATTCTTTAGTTCTGAAGTTAAATAAAACTCATAGCTGAATCTCCTTAAGGGGAGTTTGTTTTGTTTGTACCTCTCCACTCCTATCGGAGGGTATTTTAATTGCATTTTCTCTTCTAATCTCTTCTGCACATGTGGAAAGACTCCTGGGAGACTTTTTATTTATATTTTTTTAAATTTTTATTGTATTTTAGGTTTTGGGGTCCATGTGAAGAACATGCGACATTGTTGCATAGGTACACACGTGGCAGTGTGATTTGCTGTTTTCCTCTCCTTCACCTATATGTGGCTTTTCTTCCCATGCTATCTCTCCCCACCTCCCCACCTCCCACTGTCCCTCCCCTATTTCCCCCCCAACAGACCCCAGTGTGTAGTGCTCCCCTCCCTATGAGACTTTTATAGGGCTAAAGGACCATGGCAAGTTATGACTGGGAGGTGCTAGAATAATGTCTTTCAGTTGCATCCCCTACTTCTCTGGAAAAGTAATTCTGATTTTAATTCA
>CAUYLG010030805.1:0-43069 GCA_963573385.1 Cacajao melanocephalus
TGGCTCCTCCGCCGGGAATCTCCTAGTCTGTGGGCAACAAAAATTCGTCTGAAAGTGCGGCGTCCACTCGCTCTCTGCGCTTTCACTGGGAGCTACAATCCTGAGCTGTTGTTAATCGGCCATCTTGGATCTCTCTCCTAAAGCAGTATTCTTAATTAAAATTAACCTACTAAAAATTCCACACACAGATATCTTCACCTGAAAATATTACTAAACATGTAAAGAAAAAATAATGCCAAACTTTTACACTTTTTTCAGATAAATTGGAAAAAAATTTAAAATGCTCTGCCTAATAGGTCAGTTTCTTTATTTTTAAATCACCATAATATTGATTAAAAAACACATTTTCTTTATCCAGTCTGTCATTGATGGGCATTTGGGTTGGTTCCAAGTATTTGCTATTGTGAACAGTGCCACAACATAAATGTGCATGTGTCTTTATCACAGAATGATTTATAATCCTTTGGGTATATATCCAGTAATGAGAATGCTGGGTCAAATGATATTTCTATTTCTAGATCCTTGAGGAATAGCCACACTGACTTCCACAATGGTTGAACTAATTTACACTCCCACCAACAGTGTAAAAGTGTTCCCATATACACCATGGAATACTATGCATCCATAAAAAAGGGTGAGTTAATGTACTTTGCAGGGACATAGATAAAGCTAGAAGCCATCATTCTCAGCAAAGTGACATAAAAACAGAAAACCAAACACCACATGTTCTCACTCATAAGTGGGTGTTGAACAATGAGAACACATGGACACAGGGAGGGGAACATCACACACTAGGGCTTGTTGGGGGATGGGGTGCTAGGGAAAGGATAGCAGTGGGTGGGGAGATGGGAGAGGGATAGCATTAGGAGAAATACCTAATGTAGTTGGGGTGATGGATGCAGCAAACCACCATGGCACATGTATACCTATGTAACAAACCTGCACATTCTGCACATGAACCCCAGAACTTAAAGTATAATAAAAAAGAAAAAAGGAAAAAAGAAACACATAACACATATCTTGCATAAAAGAAAAATTATAGGCCAGTCACACTAAAATTAATTTTAAAATCCTAAAAAAAGAAAAGCAAGTCTAGCAAAATACATAAATTATTCAAGTTGTGTTTAGCTCTGAAAGTAAAGTTAGGACTATTGGTCTATTTCCACACTGCTATGAAGCAATACCTCAGACTGGGTAATTTATAAAGAAAAGAGGTTTAATTGGCTCATGGCTCTGCAAGCTGTACAGGAGGCATAGAAGCTTCTGCTTCTGTGGAGACCTCAGGAAACTTACAATCATGGCAGAAGGTAAAGGGGAAGCAGGCACATCTTACATGGCCAGAGAGAGAGAGAGAGAGGGAAGGTGCTGTACACATTTAAACAACCAGATCTCATAAGAACTTACTATCATTATGACAGCACCAAGGAGGAAATATGCCTTCATGATTCAATAACCTCCAAGTAGGTCTCATTTTCAACAGTATGGATTAAAATTCAACAGGAGATTTGAGTGGGGACACAGATCCAAACTACATCATTTCACCCCTTGCCCCTCCCAAATCACACATCCTTCTCATATTTCAAAATATAATCGTGCATTCCCAACATTCCCCTAGAGGCTTAACTCATTCCATCATTAACTCAGAAGTCCAAAGTCTTATCTGAGACAAGGTGAGTCTTTTCTACCTACGAAACTGTAAAATCTAAAACAAGTTAGTTACTTTTTATTTTTATTTATTTATTTATTTATTTATTTGATGGAGCCTTGCTCTGTCACCCAGGCTGGAGTGCAGTGGTGCAATCTCCACTCACTGCAACCTCTGCATTCTGGGTTCCAGCAATTCTCCTGCCTCAGCCTCCTGAATATCTGTGAATATAGGAAGGCACCACCATGCCTGGCTAATTTTTTTGTATTTTTAGTAGAGATGGGGTTTCACTGTATTGGCTAGGCTGGTCTTGAACTTCTGACCTCTGGTGATCCACCTACCTCGGCCTCCCAAAGTGCTGGGACTACAGGCGTGAACCACCATGCCTGGCCAAGTTAGTTAGTTGTACGACATGATAGGGGTATGGGCAATGGATAAATATTCCCATCAGAAAAGGGAAAAATTTGCCTAAAGAAAGGGACTGTCATCCCTGTGCAATTCTGAAGCCCAGCAAGGCAGTCATTAAATCCTAAAGATCCAGAATAATCTCCTTTGATTCCATGTATTACATCCAGAGCACACTGATGTGAAGGGTTGGCTCTGAAGGCCTTAAGCAGCTCTGCCCTTGTGGCTTTGCACTATTCAGCCCTCACTGTTGCTCTCAAGGACTGAGATTATGTGCCTGTGGTGTTTATAGGTGCCCAGTGCTAGCTGTCAGTGACTCTACCATTCCAGGGTCTGGAAGATGGTGGCCTTCTCTCACAGCTCCACCAAGCAGTGCCCCAGTGAGGTCTCTGTGGAGGAACCCCAACCCCACAATTATCCTCCTTACTGCCCTAATATATGTTATCCATGAGGGCTCCACCCCTGCAGCATGCTTCTGCCTGCATATCCAGGCTTTTCCATACATCCTCTGAAATCTAGGCAGAGGCTCTCAAGACTTAATTCTTGCACTTTGTGTATGCACAGGCTTAACACCATGTATAAGCCACCAAGGCTTAGGGCTAGCACTCTGAAACAGTGACTTTAGCTGGACCTGGGTCCCTTTGAGCCATGGCTAGAAGTGGAATGGCTGAGATGCCAGAAGCAGTGTCCTGAGACTGGGTGAGGTAGTGGGGTAGTGTGGTCCTGGCCCTGGACCACAAAATCATTTTTCTCCATTAGGCCTCTGAGCCTGTGGTAGGAGGGGCTGCCACGAAGTTCTCTGAAAGGCGTTTGAGGCCTTCTCCTCATTGTCTTGCTATCATCACTTCCTTCCTTTTAGTTTTACAAATTTCTACAGCCTGCTGGAATTTCTTCCCTGAAAATGGGCTTTTCTTTTCTGCCACATGGCCAGGATGCAAATGTTTCAAACGTTTACACTTTACTTCTCTTTTATTTTTATTTTGAGATGGAGTTTCAGTCTTGTTGCCCAGGCTTGAGTTCAATGGCACGATCTTGGCTTACCACAACCTCCACTTCCTGGGTTCAAGTCATTCCTCTGCCTCAGCCTCCCAAGTAGCTGGGATTTCAGGCATACACCACCACGTCCAGCTAATTTTATATTTTCAGTAGAGATGGGGTTTCTCCGTGTTGGTCAGGCTGGTCTTGAACTCCCGACCTTACGTGATCTGCCCACCTCGGCCTCCCAAAGTGCTGGGATTACAGGTGAGAGCCACCATGCCCAACCTGCTTCCCTTTTAAATGTAAGTTTTGGTTTTAGATCATTTCTTTCTTATGCATATGAGCATAGGTTGTTAGAAACATCCAGGTAACTTCTTGAATGCTTTGCTGCTGAAAAATTTCCTCCACCAGACACCCGAAATCATCACTCTCAAGTTCAAAGTTCCACAGATCCCTAGAGCAGAGGCACAATGCAGAGGGGCCCTTTGCTAAAGCATAGTAAGTATAACCTTTACTCCAGTTCCCAATATGTTCCTCATTTCTATCTGAGTCCTCCTCAGCCTGGATCATTGTCCATATCACTATCAACATTTTGGTGACAACCATTCAACAGGTCTCTATGAAATTCCATATTTTCCCTCATCTTCATGTCTTCTTCTGAGCACTGCAAACTCTTCCAACCTCTACTCATTATCCAGTTCCAAAGATGCTTCCACATTTTCAGATATCTTTATAGCAATGCCCCACTTCTCAGTACCAATTTTTTGTTTTAGTTCATCCTTGCACTGCTATAAATAAATACTTGAGACTGGATATTTTTTTTTAAAAGAGGTTTAATTGACTCACAGTTCTGCAGCCTAGACAGGAGGCATAGTGGCTTCTGCTTCTGAGGAGGACTCAGGAAACTTACAACATTGCAGAAGGCAAAGGGAAGCAGGCATCTTAAATGGCCAGAGCAGGAACAAGAGTGAGAAGGGGAGGGGCTACACACTTTTAAAAAACCAGATTTCATGAGAATTCACTATCACAATGACAACATCAAGGGGGAAATCTTCCCTCATGGTCGAATCACCTCCCATCAGGCCCCACCTCCAATACTGGAGATTACAATTCCACATGAGATTTGGGTGAGGACATAGATCCAAACCATATTAACTAATTTGTAATTTCCCACCATAATAAAATGAGAAAACTCAGAGGATTATCACAACGGATGCAAAACAATCTGTTTATAACGTAAATTCTCATTCATAATTAAAAACAAGGTTCCTTTTCATTCTGATACTACATAACCACAAAAAAATGAAAATGAGAAAGCATTGTACTTGGTGGAATGTTGAAAGGTTTTTCTTTAATCTCAGGGACACAGAAAGGATGGGCAGAGTATACACATTTATTCAATATATATTTGCAGCCCTTGCTAGTCCATTAAGAAAAGGAAAATCAGCCAGGTACAATGGCTCATGCCTGTAATCCTAGCACTTTGGGAGGCCAAGGCAGGCAGATCATGAAGTTAGGAGATCGAGACCATCCTGGCAAACACAGTGAAACTCCATCTCTACTAAAAATACAAAAAATTAGCCAGCAGGGTGGGACACGCCTATAGTCCCAGCTACTAGGGAGGCTGAGGTGGGATAATTGCTTGAACCCAGGAGGTGGAGGTTGCAATGAGCCAAGATTGTGCCACTGCACTCCAGTCTGGGTGACAGAGCAAGACTCCATCTCAAAAAAAAAAGAAGGGAAATGAACAAAAGTTATATGAATTAAAGCATGAAATGAAACTGCCATACTATTTGCTATGTTACTAGCATTGTGTATACAGAATATCCAAAATAATTTGTGAGATGTTGATCACCACCTGCAGAGGTCTGTCCTGCAGAACCTGAATCAATGATGGATTAATAAATCCACTTCACATCCATTACAGTGTCAAGTGGGCTAAGGATGGTTGTTGGCTGTTTTTGGAGGGCAAATGCAGCCAACCAACCAAGACTCCCTGTATATCCTCACATTTATTCACTAGAGATTTTGTAACACAGGTTCTAAGTCAACATGCTTGTGGATAATTAGCCTTGTTAAAAGAGTGGTGTTACGAATGATAAAAGCTTTTGGTCCTGGGGCCCAGAGTAAACACCATTAACAGGTAATTCCCCTTGGACCTTCCCCTGAGAGGACCATCAGCACAAAGTTTACATGAGCAAACAAATTAGAGTAGATACAACGAAATATGGGGTAAACAGACAACTAGGAAAGCCTCTTATTGTTCCTACCTTTTCCCTAAGCTAATGTAATGAACTGGCTGCCTTCAGCCTGTCCCAATCAAACATTTTGGCCTTCCAAAAGGTTTGAAATTATAATGTATAACTTTCCCTAGTATTTCCCTAATATTTTGCCAGTCACCCTGAGAGAATCTCAACAAATCTGTAGAAAATTATTTTAGAACAAATCAGGGTTGTAACCAAGTTTGTTGGACACAAGATGTTTGTTTTTTCTAGCCACCACTCTCCCATACAAAACTTCATAAGTGGAGGAATGTACCATTTTAATATATTACAAGACTCAATACTGTAATAACATCACATTTGTTCAAATCCTACCAGATTTACCCAATCAAATATCTAATTAAACAGTTTGTTAATATTGCCAAGCCAATACTAAAAATCATGTAGAAGGGCAAAAGACCAAGAATAATCAAAATTAATATTGAATAAGAAGAACAAAATGAGAAAACTTGACCCTATTGGGTATTAATAACTATTGTAAAGTTACTATCATTAAGACAGCACAGTATTTGTGTAGAAATAAGCAACTAGATCGATGAAACAAAATAATGAGCCCACTATGCTAGAAAGACAGGACGCATACATAGATATTTAATACACAAGATATACCCAGAAAGTAAAGGAAAAGTAATAGTGTTTTTTAAAAAATAAATGGTGCTTGAAATATTTGGTATTCATGTATACAGCTATGTCTACAGCTTGTACTGAAATCAATTCTATTGGAGTATAAGTCTGAAAGTTAAGGTGAGAAAAAATGCTCTAGAAATACAATACAGAAAAATATTTTAGAGTTTTATATAGGAAAATATTGCTCAAATAGGACATGTAAATCATTAATTAGAAAGAAAATATTTAAAAATTTTGGTGACATTAACATAAAGATATTTCTTCTAAAACAACATTAATTCAATAAAAAAGTAAATATTGAAAATATATTTCTAACTCATATATTTGCCAAAGAGATTGCATCTACAAGGTATAAATATAAATAAATACTTCAAGTAACTAAGGCAGAGAAAGGAAACATAGCAAAAAATATGCACAAGGCAGTTGAATAGCACTTCACAGATGAAGACATGCAAAAACAATCATGTCTCACTTAATGATGAGGATATGTTCTGAGAAATGCATTGTTAGGCAATTTAATTTATTCCTTGTGCAAATATCATTGAGTGTACTTACACAAACCTAGATGGTATAGCCAACTACACACTAGGTTATATGCTGTAGTCTATTGCTCCTGTAATCTGTACAGCATGTCACTTTACTGAATACTCACAGGTAATTATAATACAATGGTAAGTATTTACATATCTAAATACTTCCAAACACAAAAGAGGTACAGTAAAAACACGGAATAAAAGATAAAGAGTACATCTGTAGAGGGCACTTGCCATAAACAGAGCATGTAAGATTGAAAAATGCTCGGGTGATTCAGTGATGAGTGAATGTGAAGGCCTAGGATATTATTGTATAATACTGTAGACTTTACAAACACCATGCACTTAGGCTAAACTAAATTTATTTAAAAATAAAGTAATTGTGTTAGGACATTATGATGGCTATAATGTCACTAGAAGATAGGGATATTGCAGCTCCTTTATAATCTTATGGGACCACCTTCTTACATGTCATCTATTGTTGGCCAAAATGTCATTATGTGGTGCATGAATGTAATCAACAAACATGTGAAAACCTGCTTCAAAGTCATTAGAAAAATGAAAATAAAAAACACAATAATACTACTTTCCCAAAAGAAGACTAGAAATAAAATCGACAAGAACTTTGATAATACCAGAAATTGGAAAGGCTGTGGAGCAAAAGTAACTCTTATGCACTTCTATAGAAAATGTAAGTTGTTAAAACTACCTAGAAAAACATTACTATTACCTAATAGATATGAAGATATATGCTCTTTATGGTCCTACAGTTTTACACCAAGAAATCCAAAAGAAATTTATAAACATGTACACAAAAAGACATTTAAAAGAGTGTCCTACAACTACTGTGTCTAAGAATACATGATTACATAGCCAAGTAAAACAGAAAAGCAATGAAGCTCAAACAGGAGAATCATCACCACAAAGTGGGGAAGGGTTAATGTCTGGGAGGAAAACGAGAATTCCGAGGTGTTGCAGTGGTCTGGCTAGTGACCTGTGTTGTGCTTAATTGTTCACTTGGTACTAGATGAACTGAACTTTTCATTTCTTAATATAAACTTTCTGAATTTGTGTTATATAGCATAAAAATAGTTTGAAACAAGAAGGAAATCACAACAGAAACCAAGAATTACTTAGAAGTCAACATCCAATGAATGTACTAGTTATTAAAATTTGTATTTGAAGATAAATGTTTACTTTCACATTTAATTATTAGAAGTTAAAAGAAACTGGAAAAATAGGATCAATAAAGAAATTAATGAAATAAAAACTAAACGTTAAAAAATGTACAAAACAAAAATGTTTGAAAAGATTTTTTTAAAATCAGATGAAAATAAGAGAAATACAGAGTGAATGGCCTGAGAGAACAAAGAGGACAGAGAAAAAACAGCGGTGTAGAAAATTAAAAGAAACATTACTATGTAGGAGCCGTACATTTATACTTGTAATTCTGTCAGTTTATATTTCAAAATTATGGCTCGGAAAGACAGAAATATATGGGAGAAAGGTTTTCTTCTACAGAGAGATGGAGTGGTATGGAACTAAGTATTAGAAACAGGAAGATTACAATGTTATTTGCAATTATTTACTCATTTAAAATATCTGACATCATGGATTTTTTCATGTAACTTGAAGATTTGCTTGCACAAGGATTATAATATTTATGAATTTCAGTATTTAAAATAATTCTAAATTAGAATATCTGAAATAAAATTTTAATGAACTGTTCAATTTTAACGAAGTTACTAAGGCAAAGATCAATTCTAAATTGCCATATCAGAGATTTGATTATATTTACTAATGCTTCCTGGAGTCACAATTAGACCTTGCAATATATTTAGGGCATTCAACCTTGTAGATAGAGATCCTCACTGTATGGAGCAGAAATGACAATCTTCCTGCCATAAAGCACTCAAACAGACCCTCAATAGCTCCTATCTGCTTTCTTGAAAAAGTCTCTAAATTCTATTCCTTCCAATCCATCTTGATTTAAAAAATCATCTGATTGAGTCATTCCTCAACTTGAAATATTCCAACCCCTGATATCTTTTCACCACAAGCCTTCAAATTAATAGCATAATACTCTAGGACCATCATACACCCTGCTCCATTTACCTCATTTTGTGCATTCTCTCCCCATAAGAACCATTGTCACTAGCATTTATTGAGTGCTTACAATTCTAGTATAAACTAGAACCCTTTATTTTAATATTAAGATGACCATATTATTTGCTTTTTTCTTCTGATAATATGGTGAATTGTTTAAAAATTTTGGTGTTATAAATAAAGCACATATTCCAGAGCAC
This sequence comes from Cacajao melanocephalus, assembly GCA_963573385.1. NCBI lineage: Eukaryota > Metazoa > Chordata > Mammalia > Primates > Pitheciidae > Cacajao > Cacajao melanocephalus. The sequence goes on from CAUYLG010030805.1 coordinate 8,777, forward strand.
ACATTACTTTGTTCAGAGAATTGCTCTGTATAATTTGTCTTTTGAAATTTGTTCAGACTTGCATTCTGCCCAGCAGATAGACATTTCTTTCTAACAGATTCACATAAACTTGAAAAACATATGAGCTCTTCATTTCTTGGTTATTAGGCTCTATATCAAGTTTTTCTATATCTGTACAGATATTTTTCTCTTCTTTTTATTGACTTTACTAAGAAAGGTGTGTTAAATCTCCCACTAATGATTATGGGTTATTTTTCTTAGTTCTGTCAAATTGTGCTTTCCAAAATTGAAAATATATTTCTACATTCAGACTTATTAAAATATATTACATCTGATTGACTGACTTTTATCATTATAAAATGTTCTCTTTCAAAAATCTCTGGCCATGCTGTTTACACTAAAGATATTAGAGTAGATATTCATATTGAAACAGTATAGATTTTCTTATCTCTTCAGCTATCTAATTCAATTTATTTATTTTTTAATACATTTTATAGTGTACATTTGTTTACAACATGATGTTATGAGATACATAGAGATAGCAAAAAGGTTGCTATAGTGAAGCAAATGAATATATATATATATATATATATATATATATATATATAATCTCACTTTTTTTTTGCATTTGTAGCAAGAATGACTAAAACCTACTCCCTTAGCAGAAATCTCATATACAGTACTATTTTATTTAATGCTGGGCTACATAATTACTCAGGATGTTGCATCATCCATTGTGCTGCTTGTGTAAACTCTGAAAATGTAGTAATTCTTAACTAGAGTATGCAGAAAAATATAAAAAATACTGCATTTTCTGGTCATGCTAAATTATTCAAAGTAATTTATAATCCAAATGTAGAACAACACATCTGCCAACAATGCATTCCCTTGAAATTTCTGGGTCACATCACTGAATTCCTGAAGGAAGTGAGAACATTTTCAATGTGGACCACATTTCTGCTGTCCACACAATGCCACCAGTGCCAATGAGAGGCCTGAAGGCAGAGGAAAAAGAGTAGTTATTTTCATGTCCCTCAGTTAGTATGGCTTAAAACTGGTCATTTACACATGGCTCTAGGTCTATTACCATCAGAATATTAACAGCAAATGGTTTTGTAGAAAAGAAACATTTTCTGTCTTTATGGAACACCCAAAATACAGTATTTTAATACTCTCTTCTCTCATTTGAATTACTGTAAGTCAAACTATACATTACTTATATACTAGTTCATCCTACCACCTCACATATATTTCTTATCCTTTTTTCTATATTACATATAATTTTTGATATGGTTAGTCTTTATGTCCCCACCCAAATCTCACCTTGAATTGTAATACCCATAATCCCCACCTGTTAAGGTTAGAACTGTTAGAGATAATTGAGTCATGGGGGGAGTTTTTCTGATGCTGTTCTCGTAACAGTGAGTGAGTTTTCATGAAATCTAGTGGTTTTATAAGGGGCTTCCCCCTTCGCTGGGCACTCACTCCATCCTGCCACTCTGTGAAGAAGGTGCCTGCTTCCCCTTCACCTTCTGACATGATTGTAAGTTTCCTGAGACCTTCCAAGCAATGTGGAATTGTGAGTCAATTACACCTATTTCCTTTATAAATTATTCAGTCTTGAGAATTTCTTTATAGCAGTGTAAGAATGGACGAATACAATTTTCTTTCTCATTGAGTATTATATATTTTTACCTATTTTCCAGCTAACAAAAGTTCTTTTCATCTGTATCTAATATTTTGTTAAATCCATTCTTTGGGTTTTTCATTTAAATTATATATTATTTAGTTCTATAACTTATAATAGACTCTTTAACGTTTTCCATTCTCCTCTGAATGTTTAATTTTGTAATTTAATTTCTTAAAAATAATGATAGTCATTATAAAGTCTGTGTCTGATTATTTGTCATAACTGTATATCCTTTGGATCTTTATTTTCTTCTCTTTTTTGGTATTCTGTCATTTTTCCCACTTGTTCAAATGTTTTTTTTAAGTATCAGATATTATATATGAAAAATTATGCAAATAATTACAAACCCTGGAGAGTACTGTTTCTCCAGAAAGAGCTTATTTTTTTTTTAAGGAAGCTAGGTTTGCCTTTATAATATCAGAGGCCAAGATTATTTGATGTCAGATTTAAGTCTCTGGCTCACTTTTTCTCCTGAAAGATTAGAGCCAAATTCTGATTTTTTTTTAACCAGATCATCTTCTCCCTGGAAGTCTCTGAGCTTAAATTTCTCCCCCATTTCCTGACAATTAAAGAGAATGGAGAAAGCCCTTCCTCCTGACTTCACCTCTCAGCTCCATTTTTGCTGTTGTACTTAGCAACTGACTCATGGGGAAAAGGGCACCCAAAGACCTGGCTGTACCCTTCTTCTTGACTTCTTTCTGGATCCTGATCTGTCAAATTCTCAGTGTCTTGATAGCTCTCCAGTGCCTCCAAACATACTCTTCATCTCTATTGTCTAATTTTGATTATTTATATTGAAATAAATAATCAGAAACAAGCAAGTTGGCCATTACCAGACTATAACTGTCAGATTGCTCTGGATTTGAAACAAATAATTTCTATCTTCTTCTAATCCAAAATTTACTATAATTTGTCATATAGATAATAAACACCCTGGGAGCACACTATTCACTAAATACAATACTGTGTAGTGTGGCACAAAAAGTACAACATTACAGAAACTACCAAGAATCTTCAGTAACTTATTGTGAAAGTTTAAAATTAGCATTTAGATATAAGTAAATATTAGTAAGAGAATAAAAGCAAATATCAAAATTGAAATTACATTCAGATTCAACTGATACTCATTAAGTGACCTCTCAAATTCATACTTGGCACTTTTAACAATATTCATAAAAATATAAGAGGTGGAATTGAGACCCCAAACAACAAAATTTCCTAGTATCATAGAGCTAGATGATGTTGGACTAAGGATTTGAACCTATAGTGTGTGTGTATATGTGTGTATCTTCCCCTAAAATCTTCATGTTCTTTCCATTATCGTATGCTCTTTCATGGGGCTACACACATTTAGAGTAATTACATATTTAATCTCTATTTGGGTTGTGCACGAGGTAATATCTTTGCTACTGGCATGATTTAGAACTGAATATAAGTAAGCATGCAGAGAAAATCACCTTTTTTCCTCTATTCAAAAGCTTCAAGCACATATTATTAATTAACTTAGCTTCTACTCTTGCTCTTTAGTCACAGTGAATCTCTTCTATTTTTATATTTTCTAGGTCATGTATTAAATAGTCTCTTTCCTGTGTAGTTCCTGAGTTAATGAGAATTGTATGGCTTGTAGGTTAACTTAAACTTATGTTTACAAACCAATTTCGTTTGTTGATTCCCATAAAGTCAGAATAATTTATTTTACTGACTCTGACTTAGGGAGGAAGGCACTAGAATATTTTCAAAATGGAATCCAAATTGATTCTTAAAAAATTTTGTAAATTGAAATTGGTCAAAAACCAGGCATTTTGCAAATAAGGCAGGAAGACATCCACATTCTACTTAAAAATGCTTATATATACTTATCTAGCAAAAGTAGCAGGTGTGAATGATCAGATTGTGAATTTATAAATTAAAATTTAGAATCTATTTTTAATTATTTCATGACAAAGTAAAGGAATAAATAAGAGATTTAATAACAATGGCTATTATTTTGACTATTAAATTGTGTATTCGCTAAATTTTCTCTTAACACTTAGATTTAATTCTATGGAATTAGTTATTTCACAAAGCAGGCACACATATCAATTTCTTATGCATTTATACAGTGCTATTCTTTACTATTTTCTGATACTATAGCTTATTCATTTGACAAAAATCTGTAGACATTTTTAAATGTTAATATTTTGGTTCTAAAAAATCCTCCCCTTTTCTTACCAGTCAATAAGCCTCCACCAACCCCCAGAGATATTTTTACTGGCAGCTATCCTATCTAGTATTTGAAAGTTAACACTTTCTTACATTTGGAGAGAAAATGGTGTGTTTTTTTTTTTTTCTTAGATTACTCATAAAATGTGTCTGTACTCTTCTAGTAAGACAGGATATTTGGAAGACAGAAACAGCTTTATTCTCCTCTTTGACTCAGAGTTCTTAAGAGAATGTTTTTAAAATATTTATTGGATTAACATTTTACACAAGTCTGGGATATAAGTAGTACAGTTGTATATTATTCCCGGAACTTCATGTCAACTCATGTGTTTCTATTCATTTACTCCTTTGTTCATTTACATTTATTTCTTCATTAGTTCATTCCATGAAAATTATTGACAAAGTGCCTTTGACCTGAAGCTTAAATGATAAGTGCTATTTGAAAATACAGAGATGTGTAGAGAACAGCTTAATAAAAATATGATAAATATTAGGAAAAAATAAACAATTCAGTTCAGTTAGAACAAGTTACTGACATCTTTTCTACCACCAGTCTCCAGCCTGAATTAACCTATCCCTCATCAAGGATAAAGGAATGAATGCAACCTACTAATCAACTCACTGCTACTACTACAAGTAGCAAGTCCAACCCACCTAGGTTTTGGGAAAACGAACTTAACACATTTCCATGTCTGAATTTCTTCTACAGAAGAATGTTCATAAGCAGAACAGATGAGATAACATGTATACAAAAGCATGTGGTTTATTACCTATCCTGACTATGACCAGTTAATGAGTGAACCAACAGGCCTGCCCCACACTCAGAAGGTATCTGAAGTCCAAAAGCTGAAATTTACTATTTTAGATTTATTCATACTAGTTTCCACACAATTTAATTATTTTTCTGTAGGACAAAACCTACCCAATTTGTCTCCAGATCTCATCCTAACATAAAATAACTGGAAAATGTGTCATTCTGGTAATATAGAATATTTATGTTTTTAACATGATTTCTGTTCATTACAATGAATCAGCCTCTTCTTTAGGTAACCAAATGAGTATGGCATATTCAGGTAATCCTCAGCTAGACTCTTTGTCCTATGCGGTCAAACTCCAATTTTGTCTTGGCTAATCTTAATTTTGTATTTTCAAGAATATAAAATGTTAGCAGTTCTTCTAGGTCCCATTGATCAATAAGTTTTTATTTATCTCTTATCTTTCTCCTAAATTCACTGATTTATTTTCTATTTCAACTCACTATCCCTAACGTAGTTCTCTCCTTCAATACAGCACAGTGTTCCTCTGTGTTCTCCCTCTGATAAATAGTCCCATTCAACTCAAATGATATGTAAAGAAAAAGAAGAAATAAAGTTAGAAATATGAATTAGGTGCAGAATCCAGAGGTCATCAAAAAGCCATCTGGGGTATTTGGAACTTTTTCAACAGGCAAAGGAGAATCCATAAACACAACTAATTATTGGAGAAAGATAATTCAACAACTGCTCTTCAAATTACCATCTGACCATCATGAATTCAGCTGGCTTGGAAGGGCATAAACGTGCATAATCATGCTAGTGATAAGGCTTTTAAGATTGTGCAGATGAGAATTTGTGAGGGCCTCGATTAAAGTGGTGACGGCAGTGACAAGATGAAACAGACAGATTTAAGTATTAAAGAGCAGTGCAGACAGAATGAGACTCTAATGAGCTGAGTAATACACAGAATGGGAGATTGGACATGAGACTAATTTTTTTTTCTCACTTATAAGTGGGAGCTAAATGATGAGACTATAAGGACACACAGAGAGGAACAACACACATTGGGGCCTTTTGGAGGGAGAGGATCAGGATAAACAACTAATGGTCACTACTAGGCTTAATAATTGGGTGATGAAAAAAATCTGTCCAAGAAACCCCCATGACACAAGTTACCTGAGTACACAACAAACCTGCGCTTGTATCCCTGAACTTAAAATAGAAGTTTAAAAAATCTAGATGAGTGAGAGAATGGTGATGACATTTACAAATGTAAAAAATGCAATTGGACTTTAGACTTCAGAAATAATGAAGTAATGATGAGCTGGTTGTTTTTGTCTGACCAAGGGATGGAAGTTTCAGCGAGAGGTGAGAGCTAGAGATTTAGATCCATGTGCCATTTACATTTGGTTGCTACTCATGAGTTTTAATGTTTTTTTTTTCCAAAAAAAAACCACCAAGAAGTCAATAATCTCCAACATCCTCCCCGCACTGTTAATATAGTAGTTCTCAATCAACATCCTATTGAAATAATCTTCTGAAGGTTACTTTAGGAAAATGTTACTCTAGAATAATTTATTATAGAAAAAGGAAATGTGAAGGCATGTATTAGAAGATCTATACATTCTCATTCTCATAAAATTCTATGCAGAATCTAAGCTTTTACCCGAGAGGGCATCATGTATTGCAAGGAGAATCATGCCAGCTAGATACTACTATCACTGGTATAATATATCATCATGTCAGTAGCAGGCTCGATCAGCTCCTTATTATTCTAATTTTTGACTGACAGGTGATTTTCAACTCTGTAATTCAGCAGCATCTGCTTGACTTGTGGAATCTTCTGCAAGTTCAGTACCAAACTGGTACCTTGATTTTCGTACTACCTCAGCCCATAAACTTTGCTAAGTTACACTACGTATCCAAGTCTTCTGGTATTCTGTTTCTTGAGGAGGGTTGGAAACTATTCTCCCAACTACATCACATGTTTATTCAATTTGTTATTCAAGCTGCCTTTAAAGCTATAACAGAAATAGCTTTACTTGAATTGAGTAGTTTTTGGTTATTTGTTTTCAGTAATGCTACAAATATAAAAACCACATGCATCGTGAAAATAATTATAATCTTTCCACAAACATGCTTTCTCAACATTATAATATTTTATCAGATATCTCTGGAAACATATATATATATATATATTTCAGTTTTCTCTTTATTAATAGAGTCTATTCTGTCTGAGTTACTAGGAGTATACCTTCAGGTTTAGAAATTACTTGTATATTATTTACATATATATATTATAAAGTTTATTTGAAACCTATTTTCAGAGAGCATTGCTTAAAAAAAAAGTTAGAAGAAATTAGCTAAGCCAGGCCAAAACTCTACTAATCCTTTGATACTCACACAGATTCCCAAATAATATTTATTCTTCATCCATGTTTGCCATCTCTATCACCTTAAACTTTTGATGTTAATAGGATCAATAATTTTAGATGATTATTCACAATTTTTTTATGATTCCAAATACTGATAGTAATTGGGTTTTTTAATGTCTTGTCCTACAAACGTTTCAAACTACTTTGTATGTTGACCAATCATTTACTTTTCAGATATATTATTTTAATTGTAAGTTATTTCTTTCCTGAAATATAATGTAGATATGTATATGAAAAACTTGGTTAAAAGTATATTTTCATACTATTACAGTATATATGTTTATATTTTATGTATATCAATTTTCTTGAGAAAACTGGAGTTTTTTATTATTTATTGTTATATAATAATATTTACGTAAAAACAAATATTTGATGAATAATCACTGTTTTCAAGTACTTGCCTATTGTGTTAATCTAACTACCAGTTATTGTAAAGTTCCCGAATATATCATTACTCATTTTAAGTTCTTATCTGCATGTCATTTCTCACACAAAGTTTGCTCCTTGGAATTATCTTAACTCTCTTTACAAAAGAGTTTCTTCCAAAGCCTTAAAACTGCTTTTACACTGTTGGTGAGAATGTAAATTATTTCAACCATTGTGGAAGACAATATGGCAATACCTCAAGGATCTAGAACCAGAAATACCATTTGACCCAGCAATTCCATTACTGGTTATATACCCAAAGGATTATAAGTCACTCTACTATAAAGACACATGAACACATATGTTTATTGCGGCACCCTTCACAATGGCAAAGACTTGGAACCAACTCAAATGCCCATCAATGATAGATTGGATAAAGAAAATGTGGCACATATACACCATGGAATACCATGCAGCCATAAAAAGGATGAGTTCATTTCCTTTGTAGGGACATGGATGAAGCTGGAAACCATCATTCTCAGCAAACTAACACAAGAGCAGAAAACCAAACATCACATGTTCTCATTCATAAGTGGGAGTTGAACAATGAGAACACATGGACACAGGGAGGGGAGCATCACACACTAGGGCCTGTTGGGGGCAGGGGACTAGGGCAGGGATAGCTATAGGAGAAATATCTATGTAGATGACAGGTGGATAGGTGCAGCAAACCACCATGGCACGTGCATACCTATGTAACAAACCTGCACGTTCTACACATGTATCCCAGAACTTAAAGTATAATAATAATAATAAACTTTCTACCAGAAAGAACATCCTCTGTGAAGTCTTCCTAGTGGCTGATCACCACAGTGAAATAATCTATTCTCAATTTAGCTTTCATAGCACAGTTCATCACAAAAAGTAAATAACTAAAACTACACTTTGAACTTTGGTCAATTATGTTATTTTACATAAATAAATTTGAAAATTTTTTGTTTCTTAGAAATTCTTATATATACTTAGAAATTCTATATATACTTCCATCTTAAATCAAGAGTAAAAAGGAATTCGTTACTTATTATAATGCCATTTCCCAAAATGTTTAATGTACGAAAAATTAAATCAAATAATAAGATATATAAATTAGTTGTTAATATGCTTCTGTTGCATTTAATACAAACTACTTTAGGATCTATGATGATTCTCCAATGCCTGCAAGAGAATTAAAAATCCATGAAGAAGAAAAACATCATAGCTTTTATAGTCAAGTTGACATTGGTGCGGTTTTGAGGAATTACTTAAATTTATGATGCAGTTATCTCATCTGTAAAATAAGAATCTAATAAGCCCTCCTTCCTTTTTTAAAGATTACTTTTCTCTCTTCTCTGCTCGTCTTTGAGTTGGACCAAACCATTGTCTGAAAGTCTCATCATTCCCATCCCAGCGCGGTATTTAGCACCTAAAAATTACTTAACATATGAGTGAGAAGAAAAGGTGAATAATGAGATTTCTAATGCCCATGAAGAGGAAGTAGTAATTCATAACTTCTAGTTAATATGAGTATTGAGCTTGACACCAGAAGGTGTATGGGACTGATAAAAAGGAAAGAATATTTTAGTTGTGTTTTCTCTAGGCAAAACATTGACGTTTGTGGTCATTACATGAAAGCATCTTCTTCATGGAAAAGTTCATAAAATGTTCATTAACAAATACGTTGATAACGAATTTTTCTAAATATGTCAAATCAGTGCAGGATATATGTTTGTTTAGCCTAATGAGTAGAAGTACTTTAAATTTCTGATCAACATGCCTGCAACGCCAGAATTAAGAAATAGTTATAAATTAACTATGAACTTTTATTTACTTAAAAGTTTTCTTTGCCTTTTCCTTTTTTCTCCATCTCTCCTATTTTGAATCAGTTTGAAGCAGAAAGCATAGGGAGAGAATGTTTCATAGGCCATTGTGCCCTCTTGTGGTAATTTGATTTGACGGCCTATATGCTGAAGAATCAGGCAGGAAGAGAAGATGCAGCTGGAATCTCTAGCCACCCTGCCTGTAACAGATGATGTGCCCCTAGGCATGAAAGCCAAAGTAGCCACTAATCCATCTGAAATAACAGGTATATAATAAATAGATAAATGTGACAGAACTAAAAAGAGTTCAATTGTACCCACACTTCAAAAAACCATTTTGTTTTTAGAAGCTGCATAACCTTTGGCTAGTTACTTAATTGTCCTGAGCATCACAAGTCTCTTTTTGAAAATAAAGCTATTCTCCAGACCAAGCAATTCCACAAGAATGCTATAAAGATGGCATAAGTTATATTTTATTAAAGTGTTCCATCATCTAAGTGAACAAAATAAAAGAGCATATGATTACTACATTTCGAGGCACATACTATATATACATATGCCATAAAAATGTGTCAGTTCAAATAAGATGCATTTAAGTGCATTCATAACTTGAATATACTTATTGGATATTGAATATCCAAGAGCATAATGTTTTATTGACTAGAAATATTGATAAATTTTTAGCACAGGAAAAATATTAAAATTGAGAAAATAAACTACTATATTTTGTGTATAGTTATGTCCACTGTTAAAAGAAAGCCTTTAGATAACACGCATTTAGCAAAGCCTATTTAAGCAAATTTATGAATCAGACAGCATGAAGAACCAAGAGAGGTCCAGACAGCTCCACCCAGCACATGGGAAGGCAGTATTTATAAATGAAACAAAGAAGTATATATATAAATAGCTTGCCTAGTTGGTTGCAGCTGAGTGTTGGCTTTCTTTATGCAGGGTGTGATGAGGCATTTGCCATACATGGACACTGCCGGAGCAGTTGGCAGCCTGTCATTGGCTGAAGCTCATCTAATGTAAATGGCTGAGACACAGCTACTTGTTACAAGATTATATTCTTAATTAGGCTGCAATTTGCTACAACTGGAATCAAAAGAAGAGGCAGCATTAGGCCACATTTAATTTAATTTAACACTACATAGCTACTCCTTTGCTAATTATATATAAACCAAATAAATCAAGATCTTCAGTTCAGAAAAAAATATTAATTTAGCAAAGAAACATTGAGTTAACTATTAGTTATGTTTTATTCAGTCAGCAAGTGATTAAAAATAATACAGCAGTCTCTGCTTATCCAGGGTTTTGTTTCTCAGTTTCAGTTACTGGCGTACAGTAAAATAAGATATGAGAGAGATAAAGAGACATCATATTCACATCATTTTTATAATAGTATATTGTTACAATTATTTCATTTTGTTACCAGTTATTGTTAATCTCTTACTATGCCTAATTTACATATTAAACTTTATCATAGGTATGTATGGGAAAAATGTGTAGTGAATATAGGGTTTGATACTATTTGTGTTACTATTCTGGCATCCACTGGGTATCTTGGAGCATATCCCCAAGGATAAGGAGGGATTATTATACCCTTTGTACAAGACATTAGTCTAGGAGTAGGGAAAACATGATGAATTCCCACATAAAGCTAATGTTTTAGAAAATAAACATAAATAAATAATTATAAGTGCAAAGATAGAACTGTGGAACATACCAGAACATGAAATATATAGGTATGAGAATGTTTAATAAAAAACATTTTATGAGTTTAGAAAATCCTGAAAAAGTGATGCCTATGCTGAAATCTAAAAGAATAACAAGCATTATAAGAGCAAAAGATTAAGGATGGATTTGGGAGAAACGGAAATATTATAGAAGAAGCAGTTTTTGGTGGGGGAAAGTACACACTGAAGGATTGAAAAGATTAGAAAACCAGAGAAAATAATGGCTTTAGACAAGCAGGAAAGCTCAGGCTTTAAGAAGACTTTTATTTTCAGACTTGTTCTTTTTATAATCTTAATTATGTAGTTTATGCCTGGAGTTCTGTAAATAAAAAGTAACTTTAAAAATCAGCTGAAAAAAAAGAGGGAGTTCAAAACGACCTACTCCACCCCAACACACATTTGCACAAATGAACACTCACAAAAGTGCACTCTTTTACCTGTCCATCAAGCGTAGTGAATTTGTTGTTGTTTTTAAGGTGGAGTCTCACTCTGTTGCCCAGGCTAGAGTGCAGTTGTGTGATCTTGGCTCACTACATCCTCTGTCTCCTGGGTTCAACTGATTCTCCTGCCTCAGCCTCCAAGTAGCTGGGACTATAGGCATGCATCACCATGCCAGGCTTGCTTGCTTGCTTATTATTTATTTATTTATTTATTTATTTATTTATTTATTTATTTTAGTAGAGCTAGGGTTTCACCATGTTGCCCAGCTTGATCTGGAACCCCTGACCTCAAGTGATCTGCCCACCTCAGCCTCTCAAAGTGCTGGGATTACAGGCTTGAGCCACTGTGCCCGGCCATGAGTAGCAAAATATTTTAAAAGAAAATTGAGAATAAATTTTTGTTGCTATGTATTGTTTGAACATATTCTTAATCAGATAAATTTATGGTTCTGTGCTCTGTAGAAAATGTGTTTATCACCATTGTAAGATACCTTCTCTCAGCTACTGCTTCTTGCAACTGATTTTCTGTTGCATAGAAAGCTTCTGGCATATCTCCCTCTATTATTGGTGGTCCTACCTTGTTAATTCCCCTCCTTCAGAGGGTGGGCTAGATCTAGTTAGTGAATTTCCACTAACAAATAGAATTTGGCTAAAGTGATAGGGTGTCTCTTTTGTAATTAGATTATAAAAGACGGTGACTTCATCTTGCTGGCACTCTTTCCCTGGGTCTCAAGGAAGGCTCTGATGGAAAGGGTCATCTGCCAGGGAACTGAGGGCAATCTCTGGCCAGAGGCCAGTGGGACCTGAAGACCTCGGTCTTACAGCTCCAATGGTACTGAGTCCTGTCAGCAACCACTGAGTAGCCAGGAAACAGACCTTGCCCAATCAAACACTGAAGTAACTTTGGCCTGAGTCAGTGTGGTGATTGCATCCTCATCAAGGCTGCAAGGCTGCAAGGTGAGTACTCATGAGAAGTCCCGAGTTTGCCTGGTACTGAAGTTTTCTAGGATGTAGGACTTCCTATTTTAAAATTGGGAAAGTCCTGGGCAAGCCCAGATAAGTTGATTATCCTGTTTGTAACAAAATCCTCAGCCAAAGTACCCACAGGAATTGTGAGATAATAAATGTATGTTGTTTTAAGATGTTAAATGTGAGCGTAGTGTGTTATGCAGCAAAATAAAACTAAAACATATATTCAAGACTCATCCCAAGTGTCAGCTCTTAGAGGATAACTTCAGATTCTCAAAAACCATCATGGAGACCCCTTCTCAGATCCTCTGCAGTATCCTGTACCTCTCTTTATCAAAGCATCCAAAAATACCATCTCATAATTGTCTGCTTATTTTTCTTTCGGTTCCACTAGGATAAGATCACTTTGCTAGTGGAACTCTCCAAGGGCAACTTTGTAATATTAACAGAGTAGATTTTGAAACAGAGTATATGTGCACACATAACCTTGTTAGGTGACCTAACACCCTTCTTTCTCCATACCAGAAAAGGTGACACTACTTTGGGGGACGATGCTTACTAGGACTAAACATACTTTAGCTCAATTCAGTTTTGATCTTCTAAGAGTTATCACTAGATTTATTATATCTTTTTCATGGTTATGAAGTAGAAAAAAACTTAATCGTTTTAAAGGCAAAGCTAAAATCTAAACCCCATACTACATATTTAAAAGAATATGATTAAGATGTAAAATAATATGGATTTTGTGGTCGAGGATATTCTAGAATAACCTGTGCTTAAGTAACAAGAAATCTATAATGAAGTCTGTTTGAATAGTTGTTCTGATTACATTCACATAGAAATAACTTCAAAGTCAATTATTATTTCATTAACAAATAAATTTTGTATAACAATGCTTGACTGAAGTAAGCGAATGTGACAAAATAATTCAACTTTGTAAAACTCTAATTTTATCTATTATGAGTGAATAGGCCTTCCCAGACCTCCGAAAATAGGGTTTGCAGCAGATGATTCTATATTCTATAAATGTTGTTGACTAAAACACTAAGTTACACGATTAGTATTGAGTTCAATCTTGTGGGCCACTTTGCTTGTGGTCATACCACAGCATTAGTTCGAGTTCTCGGCAGCTGCCCTTCCAATCTGCGCATATAGTCATGCTTTAACAAAAACATGCAGAGCTTGGCTAAAATAATGTGCTAGTAACATATTTCCGCACAACAAAAACACTTAATTTTTTCCCTTAAATATGTTTTTATGTAATCTGGGTTAATTATAATAGGTTTTCCAAATACAGTCTAACCGGAGAATCTACTTTCTCCAATTCAGATCCTCCACAGTATATTTAGAAAGTTGGAAATTTAATCTGAAAACAGATTTTATTACCTAGTCTGAGTCACATGGCATTTGATATAAAACAAACTACAAATTACAATTGAAGAATGCACTTTCTTCAATTCTTAAACAAATGTTTATCAACCTGATATGTCAATTTAAAACTCTATTGCAACATGGTGAGACCCCATTTCTACACAAAGAAAAAAAAATTAGCCAGGCCTGGTGGTGTGCACCTGCAGTCCCAGCTACTCAGGGGGTTGAGGCAAGAGAATCACTTAAGTACAAGAAGTCGAGGCTGCAGTGAGCCGTGATCACACCACTGCACTCCACCCTGTTTCAAAGAAAATAACAACAAAAAAAATAGAATTCTACCCACCTACAAATTCAAATTCAATCCCTAGATTGTTAGATTTGTTGACTAGATGGTTTTTGGCTTCATTTACTGAGTTTCCTTCTACTCCTGTTTGATGGAAGAAGGTGGAAAAGAAAAAAGTAGTAACAAAATAAAAATGAAAGATTTACTAAGGGGAGAGAGTCATGAGCTGTTAGAGGAAACTGGCATCATATAGGAATGAAGCAAATAGAGAAAAAGAATGAACATGTTTGTCTTTCATAAAATTTAAACGAAGCAGTTAATACATGCATTACAGTGAGATGTTCCATTCGGTGAATCGTCTATCACAAAACAGAGCAAATCTTTTGAGCTGCCTAGAGCGTGAAGTATGATGAATATTCAGCACTAACAGCCTTCTAAGAGTCAAATCTTCACGAGTTTGTAATACCTAAAAGGTTATTTGCAGTCTTGTGCTGAAAATAGGAGTTTGGCTAATACTGTAAATACTTTAATGAGTTTTTGAGTTATGATACAAGTGCTGTCATGTGCAGTACAAAAATTTATTTTGTTTATGAAACAGTCATGTTTCTAGTTGTCATGTGAAAAACTACATTTTACTTCTAGACGTTGGTGTTATTCTGATCCCTTTCACTTTCTATAGAATTTGCAATCTTCACCTCATACAGTCTGAAAACTACCAAGGGATTGACAATGAATAAAGCTGTGAAATTTATTTATTTCTAAAATGGTTATGTGAAATCTTGCTTATGGATTAATTTTTGGTTCAAAGACAGCCACTTATTTTCTTCTGTCAAAATGACCTATGTTTTAGTAGACAGGTCAGAAAATATTTTCTCTGTGGTATCTACTATTTAGGCATCAATTATAACATGTATGTTACAATACAGTATATTTAGAAAGTTGGAAATTTAATCTCAAAAACAGATTTCATCACATAGTCCGAGTCACATGGCATTCTATATGAAACAAATTACATTTGGGAAGTTTTAACAGTATCCAAATTGAGAATGCACATGGTTAATTGGGCAGGACTGGATCTTATTATTCATTTCAGCTTCCCATCTATGTCTTGCATGTAATGACACTTTTACTATAGATTGTTATTAGTTATTATTATTATTTTCCAAGACAGGTTCTCACTCTGTGCCCTAGACTGGACTGCAGTGGTGCAACACGACTCACTGCAGCCTCAATCTCCCAGGCCCAAGTGATCCTTCCACCTCAGCGTCTTGAATAGCTGAGACCATAGATGCCAGCATGCCCAGCTAACTTTTAGAGTCTGGCCTTTAAAGGTTAGTGAGTTGGGCATGCTGGCATCTATGGTCTCAGCTATTCTTGAATTGAATATAGCCAAAACCATGAGTTCTTGAATTGAATATAGCCGATATTCTTGAATTGAATATAGCCAAAACCATGAGTTCATTTAGTATTTATATATTTTTTAAAGGAAATATAACTGTTTTGTTAAATTCCATAATACTCTAAGTGTCAGCAGGGATCAACACAAGATCACTCTAAGATTGGGTTCAAACTAAGAAAATCAAGGTATTTGAAATTCAGACACCTTCTTGACATTTTCATGTTAAGAATAAAGTAATAACATTTATTGTTAATAAAAGGAAGGATTAGCTGTAAAATAGAAAAGGTATTTCATTCCAGTTTTCTTTAAATATCTATTTTTGGTTGAATTGTTAATTTCAGCCAAATGAATGTTTTGTTTCCTAAATTCTACATTTAAAAAAAATGTGTCTTGAACACCCTCCTAAACTAAACAAGTCCTGTTCATAGTCCAAATCCAAGTTCAAAGGCTACTTGCTTCCAGCAAAATTTCTTGTTTTTCTCATATATCCTGATACTTATAGGACACAGTCCTAAAATAATTATAGGACACAATCCCCTCTTATTTCTTGCTACTGATTGCAGGTACCTAGTGAGTTACTCATCTATTAAGAAGCATAGTATTCAAATTTTGATAGGCATAAAATTATCTTGGTAGCTTATCTACAATGCAGATTTGTGATCCACGTTCCTGGAACAATTTAACAGATCTAGGATAATATCCAGACATCTCTATGTCTAATAAGAACATGTAACCATCTTATCAAATTTAGCTGTACTTGGTTTCAATGCAAATATTATTTTTCCTATTTCTTTCAAACATATTGTGAGGACTTCATTTTTCTGCCCCAGGCCAAAAATCTCATGTATTTTTTAAAATTATTTTCCATATCTTGTGACATTGCCTGGCATCTGAGAAGCACTCAGTAAAAAAATAGTAGGCTATAGCTATTTTATTCCAATCTTCATTTGTGTACTATGCAAATTCTTTTCTAAGTATATCATAAGCATTCTGTTTTACAACTATAATTACCTCACTGAATTAAATTTAATTCTGTAATTATATGGGTTTAATTTTTGCAAGTTTTTTTAAAGCTTTATTTCTACATGCGTGTATACTTTACTTTTATTTGTATATTGGTTAATAGGCTTATGTTTTCAGATCAATTTTTCAGTAAAACTACATGTATAATAAAATTCTTAGTAAGTTGTGCATTTTAAAATGTCTTTTTCTTGCCTTTATTCATTCACATTATGGAATATAAAATTTTGAAGGCATTTAATTTATTCTCCTCAAAGTATGCTAGAATTTTATTTTGTCTTTTTTACTAATTAGAAGTAACTCAGAAGTCATTTATTTTTCTCTCTTAAAATTATCTACAGCATTTTTTGTAGTGCAAAATGTTTCACCTTTTACTATAAAGTTTAGTTGACTATTCATGATATGCAATGTTGTGGTTATTAATTTCATTTTCCTGGAGTACAATGAGTAATCCCTATCTAAATATCAATGCCTTCATTTTAATATCATTTTATTTTGTGTTTGCCATTATCTTAACATTTCATTTGATACATTTTCTTAAATTTATACCAAGTATCTCCATTTGCGCATTTGTCTTTTTTCCATTTCTCTCATTTTTCCTCAAATCACTGCAATTGCGTTTCCTCTGTCATTGTGATTCTCGCAAGTCTCCTTATAGACTTGTGGTACTTCCTTTACATTTTGATTTGAGTAAACAAATATAGCAATGGTATTAACCTTTACCTTAATCTATACACTTAGTTCTGCTAGTCCCATTTTTTGAGCTTGTGTTTTTTGCTTTTTTTTTTCATTTATATTTAATCAAATATTTCATCCTATCCATGTCTCCTTTAATTTTCCTAAAGGGAAACATAGTTATATTTTCAGTCATTTCTCTATTCCCTAACAAATACTTTTTAAAATTGTTTCTCAATATTTTGGATATTATTTACAATGACTTAAAAAAAAAAAAGAAAGTAACTATTTCACTGATCCCTGTATTGTTTTGAGTTTGTGAGCATGAGTGTGTGTGCCTGCATGCATATGTACCTACATGATGTTCGTACTTTCGTTAAATCTATTTTAGATGAGTTAAATTCTATGCCTTTTTGACATTCCATTTGATAAAAACCGTACATGAATGGTAGAACCTATATAATTTCCCTCATTCTTTATCTGAAGACTTTAGGATATTATTATTTGATTTGGAGTTGCACGGTTGAATGATTTATGCTAATTTTAGTTTTATGCTAGTTTTAGCCCATCAACTACATAAGAAGAATGGAAATTCGCATATTCACAGTGCAAAACTTTGTATATTTGCCCTTTTTTTTTCTTTGCAATCTGCTAATGTGTACTTATTCTAAACCTGTCAGTGAAATGCAACCTTCAGTGATTAAGGAATGGTCTCTCTCTTAATTTAGTCCGATTTATTTTGCTATTAGAAGCATTTGATTTTATGGTAAGAAAATAATTACAGTTTTCTGGATTAGAACATTATTTTCTGTGTTCAGCTCATTTTTATCTGCAGCTACAAGCCTGATTTCATGCTTACTTGGGCAAATATTTAGCCTTATTCTTTCCAATGAGATCAATTTTGCCAACATAAAAATGGCTTACAAACATGAAATTTTGCTTTTATATCTGCCTTCCTTAATTTCCATTATGAATAAAATAGGTCAATGTGTTGTCTCCAAATCTGAATTCTTTTAAGTTAGAGGTTCATATTAAGGCTCTTATAAACTCTTCTTGCCTCTTGTATAAGGTGATGTAAAAGTTTCCATCTTCCTGTTTTCTTGCCCAAATTGTTCTGGGTTTTAGGATTACTTTTCAAATTCTGCAATATGAAATTCTGGTTACCACCACTTTTAACATAGATGATTTTTTTTTCTAAATTGTTTTCTATTATTGTGTGTTGTGTAGATGTATTTCAGGGATAGAATTTGATTAACATGAACTGAAGGCAACATCTATATCATAAGTACCGGAAAAAAAACAAATACCCTCAAAAAGTTTATGTTGGGCACAGCTGTATCTGGGCCTCACATGCAGTCATCAGCTTCTATGTCCTGCACAAGGCTCCCTATATTGAGTCAGTTCCTTGCCCAGCTACCTAGTTCTGATGAAGCATGAGAATTTCCACCTTTCACACCCCTCCCAGCAAATTTAGGGAACAGCTTCAGGCTACCAACTCTGTAGCCACAGCATGGAATTAACTTCTCCATGACAGGGTAACCCAACTGTGTGTCTTCTGTCTTCTCAAAAAAGCAAAAAAGAAAACAAAGACAGCTGCAGAGTACTTTGATTAAGTATTTTTGTTTTATTTATAGCATTGCTGGGTATGTAAAATATGTCAAATGCTATGCAAGTGTACTTATGGATTATAGATTACTCATCATAACTCTATGAAAGATGTATTATTACTCATATTTTAAGTATGAAATAACTAATGTCAAGGAAAGCAAGATTCAAAAAGTTTCTCAAGGTTAAATTGTTGTAGTTAGGAAAGTTAGAATTAAAATCTACCTATCAAACTTACAATTTCTCTGTTCTTTCTATTTTACACATTGTTTTCATGCTCTAAGCTTTTTAATCTAACTCCAGCTTTTAACAATGAACCATTAGTGGGACAGAGAAATCAATCTAAAACAATAAACATTATAAAATACATATTTCATACATACATTAAAAGGTAGAGTATACAGAAAATTATAAAATGAACATTATTTTTTAAGAGCTATTAAACTATTATAAGTTAAATAGTTGAAGTTCTTTTGTACTATAACACAAACACGTAGCAGACATTTTGTTTCAAATTAATAAAAACATCCGATATTAAAGTTCTTTCTGTTTATATTTAACAATCATATGAAGTATTGTAAACAAGATTTTTATACAATATTTCCAATTTTTTTATTAGTAGTTTGGAAAGTTATTATTTCAAAAAAGATATAATTCTTCTACTTTGAGCCTGAGAGATTTTATTACTCTTTTCTAGAAAAGGATTTCAGTTCTGTAGAAGATTATTATAAGCATCATGCATTCATCTGTTAAATTCCAAATGGGCTCAGATATATCTCTGGAATAAGACATATGGTCTGGAGAAAACTTCAAAGAGCCATCATGATATAGTAAGGTAATTTAACATATAAAAAATTTAAAGAAATAGAGTTGATCCAGGTTCAACTATATGAGTAAAATCTAGATATTTATAAGATGGTAACATTAATAATCTACTCCAAAGTTCTTTAAAATAAGAGTCAGTTGTATATGAAAGTTAAAGAGGATTTTATGAGGTGCTATTCTAGTTTCTAAAGTTCCTCTTACTAATGATGTAAAGCATATTTGATGCAAGTTTAGAATCTGAAAATATTCAGGGTTGGGAGAAGTTTAGAGATCACATATGCAATAACTTCATTTTAAAGATCAGAAAACTGATACTCAGAGTGGGAAAATGTTTTGTTATAGGTACATGCCTGAAATTTCACATTATATAACTAAAAATATATCAAAAAAGGGAACCTCAATATATCAACACATAAAAATTGATTAAACCTTACTTTGTCAGAACAGCATCACATGGAATGCATCAGGGCTTTGGTTGTGAGGCAATGTGTACAGAAATTGTCCTGCAACCTCGTTATTCTGCTACTCTTGTGCATGTTCTACTACTCCTAGTAATAATATGTGTAATTTCTCAGCAAATTCTGAGAAACAAATGCTCTGCAGGGCAATTTATATATGCTTTCATGATATTGCATGAAAAGCATTGTTCTTTTTTACACCTTAGAAAAATGTTTAAATGGATATACATTGTATTATGCAGATCACTTGACTAGTGATTCTGAAAGTCCTGGTACTTCTACATAAGCCTGCAATACAAAACATATTTCTTGAATGGTCTCCAATGTTTCTGCCTTCTGCTCTATATGCCCTGAATAATCTCCTCCTTTGAGTATGAAGAGGACCAGTAAAGATGTAATGTAATATCGTTCCTATAATTGGTTAAATTTCTATGACCAAGGCAAGGGAATATTTTTAGAGGCAACTGAGGTCCCAAATTTGGTGATTTTAAGTTAATTTGAAGATATTCTATCATAATGATGTTGACTTTGTCAGGTGAAAGCTCTTAAAAAGACCAGGGCCCCTTTTGAAGAGGAGAGGTACTCCCTGAGTCCCCAGAGAAGCAAACAGCCATGGTTAGTACTGCCCATAGAGAAGGACTACCTCTAGGTCCTGAAAGCCTTTGTCTAACAAGGTGTTAATTCTGTCAACAACCTCCATGTTCTTATAAGAGGACCTGACCTCCAAATAAGAATGCAGGTCAGTCAACAACCTGATTGCAGGCTTGTGAGACCTTGACTAGAGAACCCAAAAAACTTAGAAAATATTTGCAGTTTTTGAAAACACAATATATTTGGTTTGAGGGACACCATCATGCATCTTCCCACTGTCAGGCACTGGACCATACTGTCAGCTCATTGCTGTTGTCCATGGGTTAGTGAAAGTGCAGCAACGTGCATTTTGGATGCACTTTCCAGAGCAAGCCCCACAGTCTGCACCTCTGCCAGGAGATTTGAGTTTCAACTTGCATGTATAGTTTTTAACAGTTCTCTCCATGACTGCACAACTTTGTGGCCCAGTTTACTCCATCAGCCTTTAACTTATCTGGTTCATCCATGAACCGGAGTCAGCCTCCTTCATGGGAATTGGGGCATCAAAGTCACCAAGAAGCAAGAGATGTTGGCACAGGGTTTATTTTGGGCATAGCTGTGTCTGGGCCTGACAGGCAATTATAAACTTCCATATCTTGCAAAAGGCTCCCCATCTTAAGGGAGGTTGCCATGAGGCAGTTCCTTACTCAACTCCCTAATTCTGGTGAAGCATGAGAACTTCTATCCCTCACACTCCTTCCCCACAAATTTGGGAAATAGCTTCAGGCTACTAACTGTGTAGCTGCAGTATGAAATCAGCTTCTCCATGACAGAGCAAGCCATTTGTCACTCTGTGTCTTCTATCTTCTGTTTCCTTCTGTTTGATGTTGCCTTGTGGACAGTGGAAAGTGGACACCATACTGATCTTGCTTATGCTGTCCTGTGTAAGTAATACATTATATCAAGCTATTGGGCTCACTGTGACTTTTCCAGAAAAATATATGAAACCATGATCAACCAGCTTCACAAATGCCATAGTCATTACTGCCTAGTCCCTGCTGGACCCCTGAAAAATGTGTCACCCAATGTGGGGTCAGTAAGGCCCCACTGGCTTTTTAGAAGAAGAGCAGCAGAGGCTGTGTGGGTGAACTTATGGGGAATGATAGGACTCTTTGGGACCTGGTAGCACATATGACACTCAAGTGAGGTGGGTGCAGCATTGGCATCCTTCAGTGTCCTGCATATTAAGGGCTGCATAGGCCAGGTTAGGGGATATGAGAAGACGTCCCCAGGTCAGATAGTGTGTGCTATCTTTAGTGATAGCACTAATTAGGAATAACCAGCCAGAGTGCAAGGGCAGTCAGTAGACTGAACAATAAGAGGTAGAATTGAAACCGGTTTCCCAAAGAGTATCTTAGTTTTTCTTAAAAGTGTATTTGTTGATGCTGAGCTTTCAGCCAGTAAAACTCAAAGTGAGTGTTAACCTGTGCTTCCTGGTGTAAAGTCGCTCCTTGTGCACCCCTAATCTCTCCTCCTCCCACCATCGTATCCTAAGCAGCTTTAAGGAAGGATGCTTTCCTGCTGCTCCTGCTGCCCTGGCTGGCTGGCCTCCTCTACACTCTCCTGAATACCCTGAATTTTCAGACAAGGAGAAAAGATGGTGTATTGGTAATTGCAGTTGTAATTCCTGAACTGTCTTGGTTAAACTTTTTGTTTGTTTTGATGCAAATTTTATATGCAAAACTTATAGTATAAAAACAAAAGTTAAAGTGACTCATGAGTGACACCTGCAAGCCTATTCAAGAGACTCTTGTAAATTCGTAGCTTTGAAATTGAGATGTCATATACTTGCACTATGGATGTGCACAAAATGTTACAGAAATTTTTTCTGTTGGAGGCCCTGCCACAAACTGCCCTACTACTTTCCACCAGTGGGTAAACATTTAGCACAGCGTCTCTCCTTTTGATATCTAGAGTTTTATAATGTACCGTTAGTTGGCAGGTTGGAGGCCTCAATCTAAATGGTGCTATCGTATGTCTCCCAAGAGGAGTGGCTAATAAATCCTGACACAATTTAGAGGCTTGTTTCTTGGGACTTTATTGACTGAGTAGCCATATGGAATCCTTCTATCAGCCAAAAAAACAATTGTTTAACAAGTAGAAAGGCCGCTATGTTTCTAATAAAGTCAACATTGTATGCCAGGCTTGTAACTCCTGCCAAAGGCTTTTCCAACTGTCTTGCAAAGAAAGAGGTCACATAACAAGGTCACCCCTTGCTTGCAATGGTTTGAGTACATTTGACCTTTCACCCCCTGTCAGGGTCATCAATGGTGCCTCACCATTGCTGATACTATTTTAGGTGGCAGTGGTGTAGTTAGTCAATCCACTGTCTTCATCATTGTGATCTTTAAAACAAATTGCATCATATTGTATTTAATATACATTCTATACATTATATACCCAGACGTTGTTCCAACTGATACTGTTCAATACACGGTAAAAATAAATGGTTTAAATACGTGCAACATTTCTTGATTTTAATGATTAAAAGAGATGTTCTACATGGGAAAGGGAGTTGTAAGAGATATTCTAGATGGGAAAATGCTATGACGTGAACAGTGATGGGGGACAAGTAGACAATCAGGAACCCACAGGCTCTATTAATCCAGGTATGTGGGAGGGAGGAGACTACCATGCTGATTACAGCTGGCAAAACCAAGAAGGCTTAAAAATGTATCCAATGTTTGTGCAGACTGCCTTTTCATTCCAGCTGGTAATTCCTAATGAATGATTTAAGCTAGGAATGTGAGTGATTGACAACATGCATGCAATACTACTTAAGAATCTGTAGAACCTCCTACCCTCACAAAAAGGTGGCCAGTCGTCTCCCAGATACAGCTACCCCTAAAGTAGACGTGCTAGCCTCTCGTGTTTCTTGAAGGGTTGTTATGCCACATTTTCTGAAGACATCTGGGTTATTGGACTAGGACCCTCAGTTCCTAGAGAGGGCCTTTTCTATAGGCTATTATTTCTCTCAGGACATCAGGAGAGAATCTCTCACTTTAAAAAGCAATAGCACAACCCCAAACAGATATAATTTTTTAGTTGATTGACTCAATTTGATATGCTAATAGCCTGAAAGATGGAAAGATGCACCATTGTAGGCCTAACCTCAAATATGGAAGTCAATCTATATCAGATGGAAATTTGCATTTACCCATAAACAATTGAAGAAGTATGAAAATAGTCAACAGAAGGAAAGAGAAGATTAAAGACACAGAGCAAGGGGTGGCTTGCTCTGTCCTGGAGAAACTACATAGTAAACATGAAAATTAAACATGACACATTTATCTTACTTATATCTATTCAAATGATGATTAGCAGTCTAAAGCAAAAATAGTTGCAACATATTGTTTGGTTGAAAACATAAGTAAAAGCAAAATATATTACAATAATCCAAAGGATAGGATGAAGGAAATATGAGCATATGGTCATGAAGTTCTTTCATTATTTGTGAAGTGGCATAAGTTATTATAAGGTAAACTCATAAAGTAAACGTGCCTATTGTAAATCCTGGAGAAACCACTTTAAAAAGATGTATACATAATAAGCTATCATGGAGATAAAATTGAACTATAAAAAATCCCCCCTAAATTCAAAAGTAGGCAGGAATAGAGGAAAAGGGAAACAGCAACAGAGTAAATGGAAAACAGAAATCAAATAGCAACATTACTAATATACCTACAGTTGTACAACAATTATATTAAAGTTAAATTATTTTAAAAAGGACCAAACTATGTAGTGTTCACAAGAAATCTGTAACAATAATGAAGAAATGGTTGAAAAATAAAAAGATGGCAAAAGATATATATTCTGCAGATACTAATAGAAAACACCCTAGAATGGCTGTTTGTGCCAGGAAAGAGAAACCTTACAGCAAGAAATATTGCCAGGAATAAAAAGGGGCATTGTGTGAAGATAAAATAATCACTTCATTGTGAACTCATAATCTTATTGGTACATGCAACCAACAGCATTGTCTTCAAAATATATAAAACAGAAAAGGAACTGAAATGAAAGAAAATAAAGCCTACAATTGAAGTTGGAGACTTAAACATTTCTTTCTCTAAGGATAGTGACATGGCTTGGCTGTGTCCCCACTCAAATCTCAGTTTGAATTGCAATTCCAATAGTCCCTACATGTCAAGGGTGGGACCAGGTGGAGAAAATTGGATCATAAGGACAGTTTCCCCCACTCTGTGCTCATGATAATGAATGAGTCTCATGAGAGATGATGGCTTCGTAAGTGTCTGGCTTTTCTCCTGCTTGCAGTCATCCTCTCTCCCATCACCCTGTGAAGAGGTGACTTCCACCATGATTGTAAGATTCCTGAGACCTTCCCAGTCATGCTAGACTATTAGTCAATTAAACCTCTTTTCTTCATAAATTACCCAGTCTTGGTTATTTCTTCATAGCAGAGTGAGAACAGATTAATACAATCAATTGGTACTAAGGGAGTAGGGTGCTGCTATAAGGATACCCGAAAATGTGGAAGTGTCTTTGGAACTTGGTAACAAGCAGAGGATGGAATAATTTGGTGGGCTCAGAAGAAGACAAAAAAATGTGGAAAAGTTTGGAACTTCCTAGAGAATTGGAGGTCTCAGAAGACAGGAAGATGTAGGAAAGTTTGGAACTTCCTAGAGACTTGTTGAATGGTTTTGGCCAAAAATGCTGATAGTGATATGGACAATGAAGTCCAGGCTGAGGTGGTCAAGATGGAGATGAGGAACTTCTTGAGAACTGGAGTAAAGGTCACTCTTGCTATGCTTTAGCAAAGAGACTTGTGACGTTTTACTCCTACCCTAGAGTTCTGTGGAACTTTGAATTGTGAAAAATGATTTAGGGTATGTAGGGGAAGAAATTTCTAAGTGGCAAGTGTTCAAGACTGAGCAGAGGATAAAGGTTTGGAAAATTTGTAGCCTGATGATGCAATAGAAAATAAAAGCCCATTTTCTGCGGAGAAATTCAAGCCAGCTGCAGAAACTTGTGTGAGTAATGAGGAGATGAATGTTAGTCATCAAGACAATGGGGGAAATTACTCTCTCCTGGTCATGTCAGAGACTTTCATGGCAGCCCCTCCCATCACAGGCCCAGAGACCTAGAAAAGAAAAATGGATTCCTGGGCTGGGTCCAGGAACCCCCTGCACTGGGCAGCCTCTGACATGGTTCCCTAAGTCCCAGACACTCCAGCCATGGCTTAAAGGGTCCATGGTACCGCTCAGGCTGTTGCTTCAGGAGGGTGCTTCAGAACTTCCATGTAGTGTTAGGCCTACAGGTACACAGAAGTCAAGAACCAAGCCTTGGGAACCTCTGCCTAGATTTCATAAGATGGATGGAAATGCCTGGATGTCCAGGCAGATGTTTGCTGCAGGGGCAAAGTCCTCATGGAAAACCTCTGCTAGGGCAGTAAAGAAAGGAAATGTGGGGATGGAGCCCCCACATACAGTCCCTACTGGGGCACCACCTAGTGGAGTTGTGAGAAGAGGGCCACTGTCCTCCAGACCTCAGAATGGTACAATCACCGACAGCTTGGACCATGTGCTTGAAAAAGCCACAGACACTCAATGCCAGTCTGTGAAAGCATCCAGGAAGAGGAATGTACCCTGCAAAGCCACAGGGACTTAACTTCTCAAAGCCGTGAGAGCCCACCCCTTCCATCTGCATGACCTGGATGCAAGACATGGGGTCAAAGGAGATCGTTTTGGAACTTTAAGGTTTAATGACTGTCCTATTGGATTTTGGACTTGCATAGGGCCTATAGCCTCTTTGTTTTGGCCAATTTCTTCCATTTGGAATGGGTTTGTTTACCCAATGCCTGTACCCCCATTGTATCTTGGAAGTAACTTACTTGCTCTTGATTTTACAGACTCATAGGTGGAAGGGATTTGCCTTGTCTCAGATGAAACTTTCGACTTGGACTTTTGGGTTAAAGCTGGAATGAGCTAAGACTTTGGGGGACTGTTGAAAAGGTATGATTGTGTTTTGCAATGTGAGGACATGACATTCAGGAGGGGCCAGGGGCAGAATGATGTGGCTGGCTGTGTTCCCACCCAAATGTCATCTTGAAATGTAGTTCCAGTAATCTCCATGTTCAAGGGCAGGACAAGGTGAGAGGTAATTGGATCATGAGAGTGATTTCCCCATGCTGTTATCTTGATAGTGAGTGAATTTCATGAGATCTGATGATTTTATAAGTGTTTGGCATTTCTCCTGCTTGAACTCATTATCTATCCTGCTGTCCTGTGAAGAGGTACCTTCTACCAAGATTATAAGTTTTCAGGGGCCCCCTGAGCCATGTGGAACTGTGAGTCAATTGAACCTTTTTTTTGTATAAGTTACCCGTCATGGGTATTTCTTCATAGCAGTGTGAGAACAGACTAATACAGATAGAATAAGTAGAAAGAAAATCTCTAATAACATACATATCCTGACTACAGCATCAACCAATATGATCCAATTGATGTTTATAGGAAATGAAAGCAAAAACACAACTGCCTATCTACTTTTTTCACATAGTAGATTCACCAAGATAAACTATATTCTGTGTAACAAAACAAACTACCAAAAAAATCAAAATAACTTGTGTGTTTTATGGAATGGAATAAAGTTTAAAATCGAAATACAAAGTTCTGCAAGATATCTGGAAAATTCTAATGTGTATGAAAATTAAATAACAGTTTCAAATACATCATGTGGCAAAGAAGAAATCATATGACAAATTAGAAAATACTTTGATTTCTGTAATTTTTAAGAAAACATAAAATTTCAAATTTTGGGATACATCTAAAGCAAAGGAAAATATATATAATCAAATACTTATTTTATAAGGCAATAGATGAATCATATAAATAAGCTTCTGATACAGACAGGAGGCAGGGAAATACTGGATAGAAAAGGATGGTCCTCAGTGAGGGCCACACCCTTAAGCCTGGACCTGCAGCCCAAAATGAGAACATGCATTTCTGTTTTCTCACCCAAATGTTGCCTTTTTCAAAACCACCCTGGCCCACCCTGCCCCCATCCTCTACTCATAAAAACCCCAGGCCTCACCAGCAGAGTGGCACAGTGGCAGAGTGGCAGAGAAGGAAAGAAGAGAAGAAGTAGACAGGGATGGCTTGATGGTGGAATCTTGGAGAAGAGTTTGGCCTGGGGTGGCTGAACTCCAGCAGATTACCTTCCCACTCCATTCCCTATCTAGCTCCCTATCCCACTGAAAGCCACTTCCACTGCTAAATAAAATCCTCCATATTCACCACCCTTCAATTCATTCACACAACCTGATTCTTCTTGGATGCCAGACAAGGACCTGGGTGCAAGTGCAAAGGCTGTCCCATTTACCCACCACTGAGTTGTTTAACACTTAAGGCATCCATGGATGGCAAAGCTAAAAGAGCATTCTGTAACACTTGCCCTCTGGGGCTCCCAGGGTCGTGAGCAACCTGTAGATGCTGCCTCAGGCCCTCACAGAGTTCTGCTCCTGCCAGTTGCCCAGAAGCACTCATCTCAGCTGCTGTACCTGCTGACCTGCATGCTCCATCTCCCACAAGGGATTGAGAGCTATGAGCTAAGTAAACAAGCCAACCCCTTTGCTGGTCCCCTTTGCTTCATAGTTTCAAGAAGGCATCAAGGGAACTGTCTCATTTCACTTCTACTTTAACAAATTATTGTATAAAATAAGTCAAGTAAATCCAAAAGATTTGGAAGGTAAAAATAAATATAAGAGTAGAAATAAATGAAATATATATGAAAATAAAACTAAAGCCTGGTGTTTTGAAGTAATAAATAAAATTGATTAAATATTAGGCATACTAATATAAAAAAAGAGAAAGCATACAACTTAGAAATATCAAGAATTAAAAGGGTATCTCACTACTGATCCCACAGATTAAGAGGATCATAGGAAAATACTAAAAACAACTCTATGCTCATAAATTTGAAAATTTTTTTAAATAGGCCTTGTAAGTTACTACTACCAAAACTGCCTCATGAAAACAGATACAATAAATGACTCTGTTGTCTATTAAATAAATTAAACTTATTGCTTAAAATTTTTCAAAATACAAAAGGCTAGAAGGATTTATTAATGAATACTGTCAACCATTTAAGAAAGAAACAATGCTAATTACTTTTCTTAAATCAGTTTCAGAAAATAGAAGACGAGGGAATGCTTTTCAAGTCTTCTCTTGAGACAAACATTATTCTATTACCAAAACCAGGAAACATTTTATGAGAAAAATATAAACCAAAATATCTCCTTGCAGTATACACAAATATCATTAAAATATAAGGTAACGATTTGAGAGGCAAAGATGTGGGAAAGAGAAAGGAATGAGGCTTAAAAGCAGTCAGCAAACATAAAAAATAAAGTCAGACTCTTTATTTCATGGATAAAGAACACTTAAGAAAAACCAGTAACTAACATCATAATTAATAACAGCAACAAAAATCTCAAGATGAATAAGATTTCATGAATTCAAGAACAAGGTGAGAATAGCTCTTCAAACAACTTTTATTAAATACTCTATTGGTAGTTCTTGCCAATGCCACAATAAGAAAAATAAAAGACATAAACTTTGAAAAGGAAACTTAAAACCATTTTATTCATGAATAACAAGATTATCTAGAAAAACTCAAGGAATTTATAAAAATTAAAACAACATAATAGAACTGAAAAAGGAATTTAGCAAGGTCGAAGGAAAACATAAAGTCTGTACACACAAATCAGTCATATTTCTAAAGACTACAAAAAATTGGAAAATTATATGTAAAACACCACTTCCAAAAGCAAAAAAAGAGAAATATAAAAATACTTAGGAATACATTTAGCAAAAGGTATCTATGCCCTGTATTCTAAAACCTACAAAAATTGCTAAAACATTGTAGACCTAAATCAGAAGAATTATTACAATGTTCATTAGATAGAAGACTGAATATTGATAGTTTTTCAATAATTCCCAAATTGGTCTATATATTCAACAAAGTTCCAATTAACTTTGTAATCAGGCTTTATTTTTGTATAAATGGATAAGTCAATAGTAATACAAAATACGAATTGTGTAGAAAAGTGAAAACTTTCTTAAGAAAGCAACACTAAGTTGAAGGACTCACATTATACAGATTTAAGGCATAATGTAAAGTTTTATTTACTAAGACAGAATATCATTGGTCAAAGAAAAATAGACATAGAAGAGTGGGAGACAAAAATCTCAGAAATAGACTCACAGATATTTGATTAATTGAGGTAATTTTGTAAAATGACCAATACAAATCAATGGAGCATAGATACCCTTTTCAGCAAATGATTCTGGAACAACAGGAAAAGTACATGAAAAAAATTGAAATTTAATTCTTTTCTCATACTATATGAAAAACAAAATTCAAAATGGAATCTAGAAAAGCATAGAACAACAAACTGTGATGCTTCTAGAAGAAAATGTAGAACATATCTTTGTAACATTAATGTAGACAAATATATATTTAGACTAGTACACAAAACTGTAACCACAAAGTAAAAGCAAATGATAAACAATCCTTCATTGACATTTATAATCATCCTTATCCAAAGACACCATTAAGAAAATAAACAGGGACTCCACTTACTGAAAATATTCTTAATACATATACCTTGAAAATTTGTTTGTCCAGAGCATATTTTAAAAACATACAAATCAATAATGAGATGACTAGCAGTGCAAAAATAATTGCCAAAATTCTTCAGCCAGTAATTCACAACAGAAGATATATCACTGACCAATAAGACCATGAAAATATGTCAACATAATTAGATAAATGGAAACTCAAATAAAACACAGGTAGCATTCCTGACCCAGTAGAGTGGTGCTAAAATTAATTGATTAAAATAAATAAATTAAAACAAGCAACAGCAAATGTTAAACAGAATATGAGACAGCTGAATTCTGTACATTAGTGGTGTGAGAAGAAAAGGCCATAAGGCTGGAAAAGGTTCCTATTTCTAGTATGTATTTAAGAAAATAATTGTCTCACACCAAGACTTGTACTAGACAATTTATAATTTTTCTACAATAGATCCAATCTGGAAACAACACAAATATATGTTAACAGGAGAGTGGACATGTATGTTTACAATGTGTAGTGTGCAATATTGCTCAGCAATTAAAAGCAAAGAAAACACTGATGTACTTAACAAAGTAAATTAATTTTATTAGCAAACAAGCACACCAAAAAAAGTTCGTTTAAGATTAAAGATTGAAATGCTCACAAGTAGAAACAAGTGTTTCCATGAGTTAATGGAAATGACATGGTCTAAATTTTTGTTCAAATAATTGAAATTTTATCAAAAAGATTTACCCTATAGGAAAGGCTAAGGGGCATGCAAGTCTTTAGAAGTCACTATTTCCTGATGAATCTATTCACTAGATATGGATGATTACTGTTATGGTGATGAATATGATTATTAAATTAAGGCAAAAAGAGTTAATGATTTTAGAGATTTTTTTTCAATTCAGGGTCATTGCATGTAAAATTTAATTTAGTGTAAAAGTAAAATACAGACATTCACATTTTCTGTCAAATTCTTTAATCACTCTTATTTAATCTTAGACAAGGAAGGATAGGCTAGAAACAACATGGAAAAACTGGTAGTAAAACCTAAGATACTCCTTTGCTATAAGAAAGAAAAACAAATTATTTGAAGCTTATGCTTCCTAGATCTTATCCATCTCTACAGGTAAGTGAAATTGTCCAGGTAAGAATAACCTACTATTTAATTCTTGCAATTTTGGAATGTCATGTCTCTATTATACTCTCTCCCAATCTTAAAATTTAGCTGCCTATCTTGTGGTGATGTCTGCATTTCAAAGACATTTTCCAAACAATGTATTTAAGAATGGACAGTTTGTTTAAGGTCAGGAGTAGTTCAAACTTCATAAAGTTTATAAATGTATAAAAGTGGGTTAAATTTACTTTATACTTACATAACCAAATACAAGTTATAATGACTATATTTTAAGGAAGGTTATTATGACCTTGGTGGCCATACTTTAATAAATGATTCCCATATTCAATAGCTAAAATTCAAGCACTTAATTGGAGGTCATACTTGATTTTTCATTTCAATCTTGAAACTAATAGGTTTTTAATATTTGCTCTCTCACCTGTACTTAGATACTCACATTCCTCTGTTCCCTTATCTAATGAAGAGAAGAATATGATTATGTTCTTCAGACTTTCAGTGTAGATTTATATATGTACATATATATGCTGGTAAAGATTTATAAATATGGGAATTATGAGCTCTGTTAAACATCAATCAACATGTTTTATGAAAAATAACTTTCTCATAGTGAACATTTTTTAGTCTGAGGGAGCTTGAACTGAAATAATACTATTGTAGAGGAATTAAAAGAGGTGAAGTATACATGCATATAATATACCCATCTATTTTTATTCTCATTGACTCTCTGAGTTGAAGAATAGATAATGTAAATAACAGGTTTGATAATCAAACAGACCTAGGCTCAAACCCAGGCTTAAGTCCTTAACCAAAATTTTCTAGAATCTTGGACAACTTATATAATACCTGAATATTATCTAGTCTCAATTTTCCCAATAAGGAAATTACAGTACCACCCTTCTGTTATTGGTTATTTTTGGCAGGGAGAGAAACAAACTAAATAATAATATACACATAGCATTTCCTCCATAAATGTAAGTTTTCTTTCTTTCTGAAGGCCAAAGTTACCAAAAGCTCAGTGTCTTAGGACAGGAGAAAATGGATGTCCTCTTTTACACACAGAAAGGAAACTTGCCCCCTCTTTGCCTTTGTGTTCTATTTAGTCCCTAGAGGGATTGGATGATGTCCAGGTGTGGGTGAGGGAGGTCGTTTGTATTCAGTCTATATGTTTAGATGTACATCTCTTTCAAAACACTCTCATAGACACACCTAGACATACTGTTTCATCAGCTATCTGGGCATTTCTCAATCAAGTCAAGTTGACACATAAAATGAACCATTATAGAATTGAAAGTGTTAAATATTCCTACCTGATTATGCTTGATGACCACACATCACCACATCATATTTCATAAAGAGAGTGAAAACAAATCATTTTGGTTCATCAACCAAACCTAAGCACTACTATAGTTTGTTAATTTTAAAGGGTATCATGAACTAGAAAAATAGAACCTGAAAATGTCAGATTCACTCTTCCTGTGAGCACAGGAGAACATTCTATAATAAGATCACAGACCCTAGTCAATATGTTACATTGCCTCAGATGAGGGCTATGTCTAGAAATGAAAAATAAAACAAAACAAAAAAACAAAAATTTTGCACCAGCCACACCACTCTTACTTTAAGAAATTATTTCAAGATCTAGAAATAAAGAAAGCACTTCCATATAATAAAAAAAGACACTTGTTGGCCAGTTATTGCTCTGCAGATCTTGGAAAGATGAGAGTCTTACAATAAAAACAATGGAGCTCCATTTTGCCATAGAGGAAAATATGAGAAATTCTATATTCTGTGGTTCTCATGTTATTATATAAAGTACAAGTCAGATAAAACTGGATGAAGCAAACACACACCTACCAAAGTTGGACATATCAATTCAAATATCAACCATTATAGCAAGTGCTTATCTTTCATGAGAAATAAGATAAAAATTAATTTTCTCTGCCTTCCTCTCCTATCCTACTACTTTAAAATATAGTCTCAGGATACAAAATCAATGTGCAGAAACCACAAGCATTCCTATACACCAATAACAGACTAAAAGAGAGCCAAATCAAGAGCGAATACCCATTCACAATTGCTACAAAGAGAATAAAATACCTAGGAATGCAACTAACAAAGAAGGTAAAGGACCCCTTCAAGGAGAACTATGAACCACTGCTCAAGGAAATAAAAGAAGACACAAACAGATGGAAAAACATTCCATGCTCATGGTTAAGAAGAATCAGTATTGTGAAAATGGCCATACTACCCAAAGTAATTTATAGATTCAATGCTATCCCCATCAAGCTACATATGACACTCTTCAAAGAACTGGAAAAAAACACCTTAAACTTCATATGGAACCAAAAGAAAGCCCACATAGCCAAGACAATCCTAAGCAAAAAGAACAAAGCTGGAGGCATCATGCTACCTGACTTAAAACTATATTACAAGTCTACAGGAATCAAAACAGCATGGTCCTGGTACCAAAACAGAAATATAGACCAATGGAACAGAACAGAGGCCTTGGAGGCAATGCCACACATCTACAACCAACTGATCTTTGACAAACCTGACAAAAACAAGCAATGGGGAAAGGATTCTCTGTTTAATAAATGGTGTTGGGATAACTGGCTAGCCATGTTAAGGAAACAGAAAATGGATGCCTTCCTGATACCTCACACTTAAATTACAGATGGATTAAAGACTTAAACATAAGACCTAACACCATAAAAACCCTAGAAGAAAACCTAGGAAAAACCATTCAGGACATAGGCATAGGCAAGGACTTCATGACTAAAACACCAAAAGCATTGGCAACAAAAGCCAAAATAGACAAATGGAATCTAATTAAACTCCAGAGCTTCTGTACAGCAAAAGAA
>CAUYLG010030806.1:0-14012 GCA_963573385.1 Cacajao melanocephalus
TGTTAGGTCTTATGTTTAAGTCTTTAATCCATCTGGAGTTGATTTTAGTGTAAGGTGTCAGGAAGGGGTCCAGTTTCAGCTTTCTGCACATGGCTAGCCAGTTTTCCCAACACCATTTATTAAACAGGGAATCCTTTCCCCATTGCTTGTTTTTGTGAGGTTTGTCAAAGATCAGATTGTTGTAGATGTGTGGCATTGCCTCTGAGGCCTCTGTTCTGTTCCATTGGTCTATGTCTCTGTTTTGGTACCAGTATCATGTTGTTTTGACTACTGTAGCCTTGTAGTATAGTTTAAGTCAGGTAGCGTGATGCCTCCAGCTGTGTTCTTTTTGCTTAGAATTGTTTTGGCTATGCGGGCTCTCTTTTGGTTCTATATGAAGTTTGAAGTGGGTTTTTCCAGATCTGTGAAGAAAATCGTTGGTAGCTTGATGGGGATAGCATTGAATCTATAAATTACTTTGGGCAGTATGGCCATTTTCACAATATTGATTCTTCATAATCATGAGCATGGAATGTTTCTCCATCTGCTTGTGTCCTCTTTTATTTCCTTTAGCAGTGGTTTGTAGTTCTCCTTGAAGAGGTCCTTTACATCCTCCGTTAGTTGTATTCCTAGGGATTTTATTCTCTTTGTAGCAATTATGAATGGCAGTTTGTTCTTGATTTGGCTCTCTTGAAGTCTGTTATTGGTGTATAGGAATGCTTGTGATTTCTGCACATTGATTTTGTATCCTGAGACTTTCAGGAGATTTTGGGCTAGGACAATGGGATCTTCTAAATATACAATCATGTCATCTGCAAATCTGGCTAGAACTTCCAGTACTATATTGAATAGGACAGTATGATATTGGATAATATCCTGAAGAGCATTTTCCAGATTGGATTCATTCTCCCCATTATCTTCTGGTAGATTAGGTCTTTTCACATAATCCCATATTTCTTGGAGGCTTTGTTCATTTCTTTTCACTCTTTGCTCTCTTTTCTTGCCTTCCCATTTTATTTCATTGAGTTGATCTTCAATCTCTGAAATCCTTTCTTCTGCTTGATCTATTTGGCTATTGAAACTTGTGTATGCTTTGTGACGTTCTTGTGCTGTGTTTTTTCAGCTCCATCAAGTCGTTTATGTTCTTCTCTAAGCTGGTTATTCCAGTTAGCATCTCATCTAACCTTTTTTCAAGCTTTTTAGTTTCTTCGCATTGGGTTCGAACATGTTCCTTTAGCTCAGGGAAGTTTGTTATTACCCACCTTCTGAAGCCTGCTTCTGTCAATTCGTCAAATTTGCTCTCCATTCAGTTTTTTTCCCTTACTGGTGAGAAGTTGTGATCTAATGGTGGGGGAGAGGCATTCTGGTTTTTGATGGTTTCATTCTTCTTGCGCTGGTTTTTCTCCCGTCTTGGATTTATATAGTTTTGATCTCAGGTAGCTACTTGGGGAGGCAGCCTTTCCTTGGTCTGCCTGCAAAGGCGCTGCTGGGCTGCCACGGATTCAGTGGAGTTCCTGTGTCTTTTATTTACTCAGGAAAATTAGGCCGGCTTCTGCAACGGTGGCTGCCCTTCCCTTACTGAGCTTGATCATTCCTGGTCGCTCTCTATGATGTTCTGGGTGTGAAACTCTGAAGTGAGAGTTTTTTAGCCTGCTAGGCTTTTTTCGGGGGAGACCCGTCCTGCCTTCTGGCCTGTTTCCCTGTTTTCAGTTCCCCTTCTTACTGTGGGGTGGGCGGGGGTAGCTCCAACTAGCTGGCTTTCTGGCTTTCTCAGAGTCAGCCAGTGCTTCCAAGTCAGCCAGTGCTTCCGTCTAGATCTATGCTGACAGCCCCAGCGGCAGCAGCCGAAGTTGCTGTTCTGTCCTGTTCAGGCAGCTCACTGAGGCTTTTCAGTCCAGCGAAGATCTCCTGTTCTGTGGGTTGTAGAGGGCTTGGGTGGAGCACTGTATCCAAACCGAAGTCCCAGAAGGGGAGATCCCCTGGTCCTCCGGTCAGTTGCATGCATCTCCTGGGTGGGGCAGTGCCCCCTCTTGCCTTAACTTGCCCTATTTGGTTTATACCCACTGTCCAACCAGACCCACAAAATGAAACTGGTGCCTCATTTGGAATTGTGGAGACCACTCAGCTTCTGCGTCCCTATCACTGGGAGCTGTGTTCCGGAGCTGCCTCATATTTGGCCATCTTGGGAACCTCCAGAGGAGAACTCTTAAAGGAATAAATTTAATATGAAGGCAAACTTAAGTGAATAATAAAACAATAACAAAAACTA
This sequence comes from Cacajao melanocephalus, assembly GCA_963573385.1. Classification (NCBI taxonomy): domain Eukaryota; kingdom Metazoa; phylum Chordata; class Mammalia; order Primates; family Pitheciidae; genus Cacajao; species Cacajao melanocephalus. Next base: position 2,249 of record CAUYLG010030806.1, read on the forward strand.
AGTATCTTCTGCTTATTAGAAATCATTAGAAAATGAAATCATAATTAAAAACTAGTATTTTTTAGTAAAATTATGACAAAGTCTTGAAATATTCAATATATGAAAATCTCTTAAAAGAAATAGCTACCAACTATAGAATATGGGAAGAAGATATGTAAACATTTCTGATACGAAATACATATAGCCAAGAACTATGTAGAAAAGTTCAAAATCTCTAATAATTATAAAAGGTATATTAAAGTCAGAAAATATTTTTACTTCTCAAAATTTGAAAATATTAAAAACATAATATTCATTATTGACAAGGGCAAGCTGAATTGGACACTCTGTCAGTGGGAGTATAACTGAAAACAATATTTCTGGAAACAAATTTGTTAATATCTGCCTCTACACATTAATTTCTTATTTAAGCATGTTTTTGAAGGACATTGTTAGATCTATGTACAAGTAATGTTATGTTATTGTGCTCATTACCTGGCCAACCATAATAATAAAAAATTTAAACAAACTGAATATCCAACATTGGAAAAATAGTTAAATAATTGTTGTACAATTGAGAATAGTAATGTTATTTAAACCTTAAAATACATATTTCTGTAGAATACTTATGGGTGATATAAACTAAAACAAAGCAGGATACCAAGTTGCATGATTGCTACATGGAATGACAGACACATTTAGTTATTCTAAGTCCATCTTCCCCTTCCTTTATACTAGCAAAATCCTCATAGGCATTTATGAAAAGAAACCCATTCTTGGAAGTTAAAATTAAATTTAGGTAGAAAAGAAAAACAAAAAATGTGGGCAGAATAGCAAATTGGGAATAGCTGACAACAAATGAATGAGCTAGATTAGGCAGAAAAATTCTCTCGGGATGCAGCACATTGTGGAAGAGAAGAAAAAAAGAATGAAATAGAGGCCAAGACATAGAGGATGAATCCAGAGGAAAAGAAGGGAAAGAGGAGAACACTGGAAAGGAGAGTAGTAAAATGGCATGGCTTGTCAAACTGAAAGGACACCACAATGCTCAAGCAACGTGAATTTAAAAATATTCTTTGGGCTGGGCATGGTGACTCATGACTGTAATCCTGGTATTTGGGGAGGCCAAGGTGAGAGGATCACTTGAGACTAGAAGTTTGAGATCTCTATAAAAAAATATTGAGAAATGTAGCCAGATGTGGTGGTGCACATCTGTAAGTCCTAGCTACTAGAGAGGCTTGGGTGGGAGGATTGCTTAAGCCTAGAAGGGTGAGGCTGCTGTAAGCTATGATCTTGCCACTGTACTCCAGCCTAGGTGACAGAGCATGACCTTGTTTTTAAAAAAAATAAAAAAAAAACAAAAAACAAAGCCCCCAAAATATTTGGCACCGAATATAGATGGGTCTTTTCTCTGGTCCTTAGAGGTGCCCCAGTTCTCCAGGATCCTGCCTGTCTGTACTCTACCCTCAAAGCAGGCTCCCAAAACCCAGAAATAGACCCCCTGTGGAGAATGGAGGAAGGAGGAGATGCCCAGGGCTGGACCATGCCTGGTAGTACTTCCACTTACCATGCTGCTCTGTGTGCCTCGCTGGTTTCCATCTTCAGGCATGGGGCATTTTAAAAAGTCAGGACCCTCAGTACTGCTCTCACTTTTGTGATTCAACTTTCCTAAAAGTCCTACCAGTCATGCTGGGTTGTCACTTTCTTTTTCTCTTCAATTCAGTTGACTTTTTCTTTTCTATGATTCTTTAGTTTCTTATCCACCAAAGCTTTCCTTTTGCTCCTTTATGTTTGTTTTTAGTTTATGTTCTGTGTGGCTCTGCTTCAATTAATTTTCCTATTATTTTCATGTAAGGCAGAGCAGTCTTTTGTGTCTGTTGAATCAGCAATTTTGAAATCAGAAATCCAAGTGTACCTTTTAGCACCTTAATCAGTGGAGTATTCGTCAGGAAATACAGTGTGGGAGCAATTGATTAAGTTCCAGACAGGTACCTTGATTTCATGCCAGACAGTATAGACAGGAAACTCAGGGCAGCATCACCAGTCTCCTGAGCATGAGAGACGCTAAGATACTGTACCTTGATTGCAAATGGCTTAGAAACTGCGTGGTGCCAAGTGCATGATTGGAGGCACCAAACATTTTGATTGAGTGGGGCTGAGAAAGCAGGGCAATTGTTACCCTCTGAATGCTGTTCAGATAACCAAGCCTGATTGCCAGTAAAGGCTGAGAGTCCTGTGTTTCCCACTGGATGCCAGATTGAACAGTGGGCTTCTGGCATCTCTTTTTAAAATTTATTCTGGTAAAAAACACACAACATAAAATTTGTCCTCTTAAATCTTCAACTGTATGGTACAGTGTTCTTAATTATATGCACATTGTGTAGCATGCAATATTTTCCTTCTGTGACTGGTTTATTTTAATCACGGTATATCCATGCTGCTGTGTATGGCAGGATTTTCTTATTTTTAACGCTGTATAGAGTTCCTTCTTATGTATATACCACACTTTCTTTACAGAGTCATCCATCAATGGGCATTCAGGTTGTTTCCCTTGGCTACTGTAAATAATGTTGCAATGAACAGGGGAGTGCAAATATTTCCTTCGGATCTCGATTTCCATTATTTTGAATAAATACCCACAAGTGGAATTGCTGGATCATATGGAAGTTTTATTTTAAGTTTTTGTGTGTGTGTGTGAGGTCTCCATACTGTTTTTCACAGCAGCTGTACCATTTTGCATTTCTATGAGCAATGCACAGGGTTTCAGATTCTCCACATTCTTGTGAACACTTGCTGTTTTCTTCTCTCTTTATCTCTCTCCTTGTCTCTTTTTGCTATTGGTCATCCTGACAGGTGTAGGGTGATATCGTCTAATGTAGATTTTCATTTTCTTAATGCCTAGTGATGCTGAGCATCTTTTCATATACCTGCTCCCATATGTAAGTCTTCTTTGGAAAACTGTCTATTCAAGTCCTTTGCCCATTTTTAAAATTAAGGCATTTTGTTGCTTTGGTTTTTGGTTTTATTTTTGTCCATTCTATTGCTTGTCTTTTCAATCTGTGGATAGTTTCCTTTGCTGCACAGAAACTTTTCAGAGAAATGTAGTCTCAACTTCTCTATTATCTTTTTTGTTGTTGTTGCCTATGCCTTTGGTGTCAAATTCAGTAAATTATTGCCAAGATCAATGTTATTAAGCTTTCCTCCAGTTTTTATATTTTAAAATTTTATGTTTCCGGTGTTACATCTTAATCCATTTTGAGTTGTTCTTCTGTATGGTGTAAATAAAGGCCCAATTTTACACTTTTTCACGTTAATATTCAGTTTTCCCAACACCATTTGTTGAACGGACTATCTTTTTACCTTTGTGTAGCCTTGGTATCCTTTCTGAAGATTCTTTGATCATATATACCTGGGTTAATCTCTAGGTTTTCTATTTTGTTCCTCTATATGTCTGTCTTTATGCTATTTTGATTATGGTGGCATTATGGTATGTTTTAAAGTCGGGAATTGTGAGACGTAGGGGTTTATTCTTCTTCCTCAGAAATGTTTTGGCCATTTAAGTTTCTTTGTGGTTCCATATTAATTTTAGAATTGTTTTTGTACTTCTGCAAAAAAAAATGACATTGGGATTTTTATAGGGATTGTATTAAATTTGTAGATTGCTTTGGAATAGTATGAAAATTTTGGAAATACTAATTCTTAACCCATGAACATGACTGTCTTTCCATTTATTTGTGACTTAATTTCAGCAACGTTTTGTAGTTTTCAGTACATAAGTCTTTTACTTCCTTAAATTTATTCTCAAATACCTTATTCTTTTTGATGCTATCATAAATAAAATTGTTTTCTTGTTTTCTTTTTCAGATTTTTTTTGTTAGTGTTTAGAGATACAACTGGTTTCTATGTTGATTTTATGTTGTTCAACTTTTCTGAATTTGTTTATTAGTTCTAGCAGTTGTTTTGTGTGTGTGTGTGTGTGTGTGTGATCTTTAGAATTTTCTACACATAGGATCACATTATCTGAGAACAGAGATAATTTTACTTATTTTGTGACAATTGGGTTACCTTCCATTCCTTTATCTTGTCTAATTGCTGTGGCTAGAACTTCCAGTGGTATGTTAAACAAAAATGGTGAAACTGCACATTCTTGCCCTGTTCCTGACCTTAGAGGAAATGCTCAGTATTTCATTATTAAGTGTGATGTTGGCTTTTCCTATGTAGCCTTTATTATGTTAAGGTAGTCTTCTATTCTTAGTTTTTTAAATGCTTTTACCCTGGTGGTTAAATTTTGTCTAATGCTTTTTATATATTTATTGAGATGATCATGTAATTTTTATACTTTCTTCTTTAATGCAGTTTATGATATTGATTGATTTGCATATCCCTGTATCCAAGGGAAAAGCCCATTTGGTCAGGGTGTATGATCTTTTTAATGCTAAGTTTGCTTTGCTAGTATTTCCTTGAGAAATTTTGCATCTGTATTCATCAGGGATAATGACCTGCAGTTTTCTTTTCTTGTCATTTTTTCTCTCTGGCTTTGGTTTCAGGGTAATGTTGACGTAATAAAATGAGTTTGGCAGTATTCCCTCTAATTTTTTGTGCAAGTTTGAGAAGAATTGTTGTTAAGTGAAATTATGTGGTCCTGGGGTTTTCTTTGTTGGAAGATTTTTGATTACTGATTCAATTTCCTTAATAGTTATAGGTCTGTTTATATTTTCTATTTCTGAATCATAAGATTCAGTCTTGGTAAGTTGTATGTTTCTCAAAATTTAGCCATTTCATCTAGGCTATCTAATTTTTTGTTGTAAAACTGTTTACATTAGTCTCATAATATTTTTAATTTCTGTGGCATCAATTGTTATGTTTCCTGTTTCATTTCTGACTTTGATTCTTCTCTTTTTTGTCTTAGTCTGGCTAAATTTTGTTGATCTTTTAAAAACTCTCACTCTGTTTCATTGAACTTTCTCTATTGTTTATATATTCTTTATTAGGTTGTTGGCTTGAGATCTCCTTTTTTAATGTAAGTATTTACCTCTGTAAACTTTCCTCTTGGTACTGTGTTTGTCTCATCTCATGAGGTTTGATATGTTGTGTTTTTGTTTTCTTTTATATATATTTTATTGCACTTTAGGTTCTGGGGTACATATGCAGAACTTGCAGGATTGTTGCATAGGTACATATGCAATAGAGACAATTTGGCTTCCTCTTTTCCTAACTGAATACTCTTTATTTCTTTTTCTTGCCGGATTGCTCTGGCTAGTATGATTTTGGCTGTGGGTTGGTTGTAAATAGGTTTTATTATTTTGAGAAATATTTCGTTGATACCTAGTTTGAGAGTTTTTAGCATAAAGAGCTGTTGAATTTTGTCGGAGGCCTTCTCTGCATCAGAAATCACCTTTTTAAAACATACATCTGATCATGTTCCCTGACCCTTAAAACATTCCTCTCTCTTCCACCTCATATCCAATTCATCCCTAAGATGTAACAGTTTTACTTCCTAAATATCCTTCAAATATGTGCACTTCTCTTCTCTAGCCTGCTCTAAACTGTCATCACTTTTGTCCAGACAAATACAACTGCTTCCTTAGTAATATACATAAATCTACCAATATCCCATATTTTTTCAATACTAAAGCCAGGGGAATCTTTGTGAAAGACAAATGTAATCATGTTACCTCACTCTATCTATGCTTATACTCTTCATTGGATTTCCACTGTAAATAGGATACAGACTCATTAAGGTAACCAGTCTAAGCTATTTATGGTTTGGCCTGGAATTACCTCTCCAGCTTATTCTAAGACCACCATCTCTCTATGAAAGTGTCCTCTACCCCCATTTTTAATGCCAATTCAACCTATGAACTCAAATTGAGCAACACTAGCTAAGGGAAGCCTGTCTTAATCACCTAGAATTAGTCATATTTCCATATTATAAAATCTCATTGACTATTTGCCTCTCCTTTATAGCACTGCCACCTCAGTAATTTCACAACTATTTGTTAGGTTATTTTATAAAGATATGTCTTCCACAGTAGCCATTGAGCTTGAAGAGAATAGGTAACCTGTTTTAGTTGCTCACTACTGCATCCCCAGCATCTAACATTATGTTTGGCACAAAATGAGGTCTTGAGTCAGGTGGCCTAGGTTAGTCTTAGCTAGTATCTATTTTTGCTATGTGATCCTTGAGTTTTCAAGGAATATAACCTCTCTGTGCTTGAATATTCTTACCTCTAATAAAAAAATAATAATCCCTCTATCACAGGGTTGTTTTTAATAGGCAAATAGTATGTAGTAATAGACAAAATGCAGTTATTCATTTTTGAAATTTCAGTATGTAGCTTAGTGACAGGTATGCATGTGAAGTCAATAAATAAAATTCATAAAGCTAGTACTAGTAAAAAACTAGGTATATATTGGTATAACACCATATATGTTACAAATACAGTAATACTTCCAAAAAGATGTAGATGGCAAACATACTAACTTCCTATCTCTGATTAAATATATTATTTATTTACTAAAAGTTTGTGGCTATCCCTTCTAATGAAAAAAATTATCCTCTGTCAGCGACCCTAAAACTATTTTCCTGTAGCCCATACATTTCCCACAGACTTCTTCTCTCTCATGCCTGTTAAATAATGGTTGCTTTCTACTAAGAACTTTTAGGGTTGATTAATTAGCTCTGGGAACTGATGTTTTCAGAGTTGGGGTACACAACCAGGAATGGCCACTGATTAGCTCATCCTGTCATGGGAAACGTAACAGACACATGGACCATGTTGTCAAGGAGACAGAGGAAGACCAAAAGAGATTTTAAGTTTAAAACTTCCACATTTTTCTTTTACAAGACATATAGCTTCTACCGCAAAAGGATACTGACCATAATTAAGTTTTAAACCCAGAAGCAATAGTGTGAGGAAGAAAGGATAATGAGGGCATTTGTTGACCACTACTCTCTTGGTGTCTAATACAATGCCAGCATGCAATGGGCCCTCATTCAGCATTTATTATAGCAATATATGACATGAATAAATAAAAAAATGAATTAATGAAACAACATTTGCAAATGAAACTAGAAGCACTGAACAAACATATTACTAGTTATCAGCAACCACTTATTCCAACCCAGAGGGTAAGTTAGGCTTTCAGCCTTCACATAATCCTTAACAATGTGCTCAAGGCCTAAAGGTATTTTAATATCAGTTATTTTCAGATTTTTCTGTGCATAAGGTCAAAAGATCCCCTCAATAACAGATGTAGCTGAAGCGACTGAATTTTCACTGAAAAGTAGAGCCAAATTTGAGCTAGCCCTCAAACTCCATTTCAAAGTGTATCTGCACTTGCATCTTCTTTGTCCCCCAGAGTGTCACACAACCTATTAATGAGCCACACCTATTAAATATTTCCTGACTCTGTTTTGATGACCCGACGCCTGATAACTGAGGTAGAATGTAAATCTGAAGGATTTTTATAGGACCTTTAACTTGTTTTGATGAAACCAGAAAAGAAGGAATTGAAACATACATATTGTTTATAGTGTAGTTGAACAGAAGGTCACAAATTTCATTTGACCTTCAAGGGGCTGATTATAATATAACCATTATTATTAACAACAGTTGTTATGGCTAATAATATAACCATTATTAATAATATAACCATTATTATTAAACAAAAAGTAAAGTTTCAAAGTGTTTTTAGGTGGGCTGCCATATATTATAGTGTATGTTACCCTCAGGTATAATACAAGTAATTTGTATGTATACATACATATTTGATATGTATATGTATATGTATATTTTCATGATATACATAACCATATATATCCTGTAAGTCTATGGTGAGAGTCACTCTTTTACTTGGAAAGTAACAGAAGGAAAGATAATATTAACTAAACAATACACATACTTAATGTATTTTTTTGATCTTTTGGTGGGGGTTGTATATTTGCTTAAAACTCTTGACTAGCCTCCCTTAGAAAAAAGGTCTGGTTAAATATGCAGTTTAGCTCTTCACACAGAGACATGAAGGTCTGAAAACCAATTCCCACGTACTTTGAAATTAAAGTAATGAAAAGGGGGAAAATGTTTGTCAAACAGGAGAACGGTCAAACAAAACTACACAGTCTGAGTTTCAAACAGTTTCTCCTTTAAGAGTCATGGAGCTGTTAAGAGCAAAGAAAGAAAGAAAATCTATTTTTTTTTTCATACTGCACCATGAAGAGCAACATTTGGCTCTGTTTTTAATACCAAGCAGTCAAACTATAAAAAGGAGCATTATTTTAGAGTCCTTGAAATGACTTACAAAAAGCCTTTCAAAAGATTAAGATGCTAGTGGTGCTATGCAAATGTCTCACTTGAAATTGAAATTCTTAAAAATAAATGTTTATTTTGCTTTCCATTAAGAGAAAAAATGCAATGCCTCCTCACATAACCAGAGGGCTATTTAACCACCTGCTGAATGGCTAAATGGTTCAGCTGTCTTTCTCTTATCCTAGACTGTATAAGTGATATAAATATACCTTTACAATGGAACTGTCTTGCACTCCATTTCCTTATTGATAGCATTCTTAATTTTTGTCCTCCTTCTATTGCCTCCTTCAGCCCATCAACCACAAACCTAAGGATCTATGTACCCCTACTGTATATATTATATATCTAGGAACTGATCTAGCCTAGTATGTTATGTATACTTTATAATATATGTTTCTGGCCATAACACCTCTTCATACAGAATATCTTAGAATGCTAGAAAAAATATCTTTAGATATCCATTTTAAAGCACAGCTGTGCTTGTAAAATACGAGAATCGATGGGGCTAGAAATGACAACGAAATGTAATAACTGAAGCCCACAGAAATGGGCCTCTGAGAATCATGTTGGTACCATGTACCATGATCTTCCCACCACTGGTTTACAGCTGTTTGGCAAGAGACAGATACATGAGCCAAACTGAGATAATCAAATTTTCTCCTCTGGCGATTTGCATACAGGATTCAAAAATGCAAGGCAATCTTTATAATGTGGTTCTAAATTCAAGAGTAGTAGGACAACTATATTTTGCCACATGGGAATGGAAACAAAGAAAGCTGTTTTCAGTACAGGACAAAAAAGAAGCAGAGAAAGAGAAACAAGCAATCAACAATATTCTCTGGGTTTATGGCAGTTTTCTATTTTCTTATTTTAGTCCATTTTTGACACCCAGATGCTTTTCTGCCTGTATCAGTTTTCACATTTCTAGAGGATAGAAGTTTGAGATCAAAGTGTCATAAAGGTTAGTTTCTTTTGAGACTTCTGTCCAAGGCTTGTAGATGACCATCTTTGCCCTTTGTTTTCATGTGGTCTCCCTCTCTGTGTGTCCGTGTCATATTTCCTTTTCTTATAAGAAAACACGTCATATTGGATTGGGGCCCATCCTAATGATCTCATTTAACCTTTATTACCTCTTTAATGACTTCCAAATACCATCGCATTCTTAAGTACTGGAGTTTAGGACTTTAATATATGAATTTTAGGGGGAACACCATTCAGCCCATAACACCGTCATGGGGTTCCTTAAGACGAATCAGTACTGTTACATAACCTGTATAAAGCTAAGCCACAGTGTGATTCAGTCTCAACTCAGTGTTGTCTATAAAGAAATGCAAAAACAAAGTAGAAAAAATAATTGAAAATTATTAAGATATTTACTGAAATATCTTGAGAAATGCCACGAAGAGGTTCCAAAGTTGACACAACAGTTCTTTAAAATTGTCCTCATCCATTCATCTCTTCAAAATCCTAGTCACCATAACATAGTAGCTAATCCTGATCTTTAAGTCATATCCAACCCTCCCTTCTCTCATTCCTGATCTATTATTTCCTTGTTCCATAATTAACATTTTGTATTTTCCAATTAAAAATTATAAAGCCAGGCTTGGATCTTTTCATTTGCACCCATCAGCAACGACATTCATTTGCCCCAATTTTATAAAAGAAAGGCCTACTAACTTCTCTCAAGTTATTTTCTATTAATTATGATAACTGAAAAAATATTGACTATTATAAAATGGTATCAAAATATCTGTTTTACTATATTCCCTCACTCACAGGCATTTGTCCTTCTTCCCTGCATCTGTTCAATCTAATGTTCAGCCTATCTGTATTTCTCAAATTCTGAAGAAAGGATTTTTTGAAAATCTTTCTTCTTCTAAGTTTGGAATGGCTTGGCAGCACTGTAGAGCATGACCATAGCCATTGCCCTCTGAAGGACCAAGCCAAGACTCCTGCTGTTCTACCAGGTAGCACAGTATTATGTGTACACATATGTTTTTATAGTCAGATCTGCTCTAACTGTACATAGTATGTAAAGCCACTAGATAACTCGAAGATGTTATATGATAGGTGCTAAAAATACCCTCTACCTCCTTCTAAAAATAAATTTCTCCTCTACTTACCCCAGTTTAATTCCTAAAATTTCACTGTTTGTCCACTGGCTTTAGTAACGGAAGGACACAGACAAAATGTAAATGTATGCTCTAGGAAGGAAAATGAATTAACTTGCTTAATAAACATAACGGCCTCAAGAGAATATGACAGTGGATTGCTTAAGTTTTCATGAGTGGAGGAGGTTGGGGTAGAAAAGAATGTTTTGGAGTTTGGAAGGCTACCCATGGTGATCAAGATAACTAAAGGGCTGAATGAGGGCAACGAGTACATGGGACAGGGAAAGGGGGAAATCAAGGACAGAAGGGTGTTGAACACAAATGTTGCTCCCATATCTGTAACTCTCTTACAGTATAAACATCACAACTGAAATGAACTACTATTGTAAATGAACGAATCTTGGGCACTGAGGAAAAGACATGTGCCCTGCCCTTTAGGAGCTCAAATATCAGCTCATAAATAAAACTTTCAAATTTTTTTCAATGTGACTCAAGTGACTTGAACCTCTTTATTTGTTCTCACATCTACTCCATGTCTTCCATGTTATCCACTAACCACACTATTATTTAAATAGAGATCCCTGAAGCTATAGCATTTAGCCAGTGCTTGGCACATTATGTTTAGAAATAATAGAAATTGGTGTTTCCTTGCGTGTTCAAAACATGCCCTTTAAAAAATCTCATTTGTCTCATCCTGCACGATAATCCAGTTTGTTTCCTTGTGTCTCAGGATGGCTGATTGCTTGGCTATTGGTTGTCTCCCTTGACATTTCCCTCTGACTTTGTATATTACTTTTTAGACCTCAAAATTTTGTTTGCTTCTCTCCAAGGAAATTTCCCAAATTTGTATATATGATAAAAACTGCACTATGTTAGATTGGAGAAATAGAGTTTTGGGTCATTTTTAGAGATCTGTTGCAACCAATTAGCATGACTTATTTATTTTCCATATATTTTCATTCTCTGTGATGTCTTTCATCCAAGGATCTCGGAGAGTTTTGCAAAATATTAACTAACCCCCACAGCACTCCCAGAGGTATGAAGAGTAGAAAAGGGATGGAAAGGAATTCCATCCATACAGTATTCAGAAGAAAAATAAAATCCTCTGTCCAATACATTAAATAAATACCGGTCTTAGGACTAGTTCGCTAAAAAAGAAAAACAGCCTTGAAAATGCAACCTAGGATCCTGTCAACATCCTTAAAGAAAAGAACTTTCAACCCACAATTTCATATCCAGCCAAACTAAGCTTCATCAGTGAAGGAAAAATAAAATTTTTTGAGAACAAGCAAGAACTCAGAGATTTCATCACCACCAGGCCTGCTTTACAAGAGCTTCTGAAAGAAGCACTACACATAGAAAGGA